>MDKI01271530.1:0-43229 GCA_005239505.1 Nicotiana paniculata
TCAAATCTTAGCATTTTTCACAGAATTTCATATTTAAGCTGTCCGGCTACGCGCTCGGACTGCGCACACAAATCAAGGCAAATACAAATGAGGTTTTCAAGGCCTTGGAAGTGTGGCATGGGTAATAACATAGGTGATGACCCTTTGGGTCGTCACATGCTCCAACTTCCAGAATCACATTCCGACCTCTATATCAAAATCTCCACTTCCAGTCGGATTTCCCAAAACCTTCAAATTCCTATCTTTAACCAAATGACTCCAAAAATGACCTACGAACTTCCGAGTTCACTTCCGATCGCGCTCCCAACTCCATAATCACCATACGGAGCTATTCCCAGGCTCAGAATCCCAAACGGACATCAACCTCACTGATATGCACTTCAAGCCCAAATTCATGAAATCCTTCTAAAATGCAAACTTCCATAATATACGCTGAAATGCTCCCGGGTTATCCAAAACCCGATCTAGACATACACCCAAGTCCTAAATCATCATAAGAAACTGTTGGAACCTTCAAATCCTGATTCGTAGATCGTTTACTCACAATTCCAATATTAGTTGATTTCTCCAACTTAAGGCTTCTGAAATGAGAATTTCCTTTCCAAATCAATTCTAGCTTCCTGGAATTCAATTCCAACCACACCAATGGGTCATAATAACTGAAACAGAGCTGCTCACTACTTCAAAACGCTGAACAACGCGCTAGAGCTCAAAATGACCGGTCAGGACATTACATATCTCATTTCCTGTATTCAGCGGAATTGGTAAAGAATTTTGGTGGATTACTATTGATAAAAGAAATTGTATTTCTAGATAACAAGGACACAATTATGCACTTTCTTCAGCCCTCAAAATTGAAACTGAGAAATGGGTCATCAACTAGGGGAAAGCCGGGTATGTCAGATGAACTAAAAAATAGGGAACTTGAGGTTTTAGGAGTAAACTCAATAGCTTCACGGCTAGGGGAGCCACTAAAAATATCAAAATCAGTTGGATTCATAGCAACATAGAGCAATTAACATATAGTGACACTCAAATAAGTATTGTGAAAACCAAAGGAGGAGCGAAAATGCTCATCTCCCTTACAACCAAAAGAACAACAACCTTTAAGAATAAGATGGGCAACAAGAATAAGCAGCATGATCCAGCTACATGGAGGCTCAACGGACCCCAGCTTCGATAGAGATTTAATAACGTTTAAAAGTAAGTGAGCAGACCAAATTCAGAAAATAACCGATCATAGAAGAGAGAGATTCTCGCCAACAAATAAAAATCTTGCTGATTTCGACCACTAGGCCAAAATGAAAGCCTCAACAAACATAGAGGGATGACACCACCATACTAGAGATAATGATGACACAAGGCAAGATCTTCACTATGACACTATGTCAACATTCAGATGATGCAAAAACTTGAAGAAAAATGGCCTAGGATTTCGAATAGAGAAGAATAATTGGTCGAGAGAAAATATCCTTTTATTTTGTGCGAAAATATTAGAATTGTCCATCCTTTCATTCGGGAAGAAATTCTTCGCGTATAGTCCATTGTTAGAGCTTAGAAAGGCATGTTGGAAATGGTAATTCTATAGCTACAACTCAACTCAAGGACATGCTTATAGAGCTCGATATCCTAAGAGATTTCGTATAAGAAAATCTGCAGTGGGGTGGATTCATGAAATATTGGATCTCGTTCAAAGAGTAGGTGCATGCAATTTTTTGTGACTCAACATTTATTAAGACCATGCCTCTGAAAATTCTTCAATATGGATGTACATATACAACAAGAATATGTTGGTTTTGCTAAGGAGTGACCTACTAGGGGACTTTAGGTTGATAGGGCAATAGTTGAATCGATTCCCCTCGACTCCACATCGCTAACGTACGTTACTATAGGATTTGGTGGTGCAATGACATCAATAGGGACAAGGGCACTCCTCTCTTAGCGATAGGGTCTACCAACCCCTCCACAACTCAATACATTCTCCTAACAAGCCCTTGGGCAATCCCTTCGGACTTAATGGTGGGATCAATCCCTCCTCATGGCTTCAAAAACGCGGATTATGGTATCACGATTACTCATTTTAAGAGTAAGGTTTGGAGAGAAAATTAACTCCCTAACTTGAACTCTATCGCACGATTGGAGTAACAAAGAAGGGTGAAATTCCTAAATGTCCATGTAGCCCCCTAATTATAGATGTGGTCGACAACACACCGATAAGAAGGGCTCTAATAGACACGACTCCGAGACATCCTAGGACACTTTAAAACCTTAGGCTCTGATACCAAGTTTGTCACGCCCCAAAACTGAGGGACGAGACCGGCGCCTAACCGGATGATCCCGATCAAGCGGACCTGGATTGCCTTTCCTGCCCAACGCGTTACACCGTGTTTATGAGAGACAATATTTCATATGAAATAGCAAATTAAATCAAAGCATGGACTTACAACTTAAGTTCATTTCTCCTTTTAACATTTTAGCATTTGATAGTCCCAAAAGATACAAGCTACATGCAACATTTTCGATTCAGTCCACGATTACAAGTAAATATAACTACTGCCCAAAATATATATACACAACCCATATAGTGTCTACGGAGCCTCTAAGAATACTAGGAGTTTACATTGATTTGTCGGCGACAAGGCCCCGACTTTACCTTTAAAGAGACAACATATACAGAAGAAGATGATATAGACTACACACGGCCCCGAGAGGAAATAAGGGGCTCACTAGAATTGCTGAAAGGATGAAGAGGAGGCACCACCATCGACGATCGGAACTACCTGCTATAGAACCACCTACATCCATGCAAAAGATGTAGCGCCACGGCAAAAAAGACCTTAGTACTATTGAATAGTACTAGTATGTATGAACAAGCTTTATTCTAAGTAGAATCAATGAGTACACAAATAGAGGACAATCAGGGAAACCAAACAAATACCACACAGAAATACAGAAAATCACAAATGAAGGTTTCAATGTTACTCAGTTCAATTTTTCATCTATTGCAGCGCGCAACCCGATCCTACCATACAGTCAAATCTCACCCTTATTGCCTCTCCACCTTACTACTTCGTGTTGCGGCACGCAAACCGGTCCCACCGTACAATCACATTTCACCCTTATTACCTCCCCACCCTTATTACTTCGTGTTGCGGCGCGCAACTCGATCCCACCGTACAATCACATTTCGCAGCAACAACCACCAACAATTAAATCGCAAGGATTTTCATGAAGAAGAATATAAGTTCATATCAACCAATAACTATGTGAAATCAAGGCACAATGATCCTTACCAATCAGTAATTCATATATGGTGTTGCCACAATCATTTAACTCAATAAATCAGTCCATATTTACTTTCATCATTTGCTACACAGTCTTTAGCACTTTGATACGTTCAACAATGTAATTAATAGCAACATCAACCAACAATTCAATCACAAAGATTCTCATCATCAAGGATATTCATTCGTAACAACCAAGTAACCATATGAAGTCAAGGAAACATAAATCTTTATCAAACAGTACGGTATGCCATCAACATATAGCTCAATTAGTTTATCCACATTTCCTTTCCATTATTTACTACACATAATTTAGCACTTAGATACATTCAACAATTGGATTCGTTATCATTTCTTTCATTTGTTAGTACATCCTTGCATAACGATGTATTCAACAGTTAACGAGCTTTGCACATGATAGAGTAAGCACAAGGAATCACCTTTTTCACAATCTCATATAGCATGGTGGCATGGAACTCAACTAGGATAATCAGAGAATAGAATATTACGTCTCAACACATTAGAACAATCAATTCACATAAGCTCAAGCAAGAAACTCATACCAAATGCTCGGACACCAACAAGGTGACTTTACAAAGATTAAAATTAGCCATACATACCCCAAAGAGCTTTTCCTTAAGTTTATACAATACACCAACACCTCTAGGAATAACAATCTCTAAGGAGATAACGGAAATCGATTAATACCTAGGAGGATTACCCATGGTGTAACTCTCTTAGGAATTTCATCAAAAACCTAACAAGTGAAGTAGACTACATGGTTTAAAAATGGCAATTCCCTCTTCCCTCAACCAAATTTTAACATGAACTACCCAAATTAGTTCTTTAATATTCCATACTACAACTTAGTACCACATTCATGGCCTATTTCTAACCCTCATAAAATATTTTAACCCTTAACCTCTTGCCTGGAATATTTGGAAGTAGGACTTACCCGGATGAAGGACAATCTAAGGTTATCTTCCTTGATTCTTGAAGACTTGAGCAAGATTTGGGTGATTATGAAGTTAGACCCCTTCTTTCTCTCTCTATATGCTCTCACCTCTCTCTAAAATCAGTAGAAAATGACCCCAAATGAAGCCCTAAACCTATTTATGAAAATGGGGTCGGGTTATAAAAATAGGAAAAATAAGCCTCCAGAACAGGGTCTGCAATCGCATAATGGACCGCAAAACAAGAATGTGGGCCGCAGAATGCATCGTGAAATAGGTGCCCAAAACTGGGCAACACTAGCCCAATTTGCAACATATCTGCGATCACAGAGTCAAAAATGCGACAGAAATGCGATCGCAGATTTGACACAGGATCGCATTTTTCCAGCTTTTGGTAATTTGATCATAACTTTGTGTAGGAATGTCCAAATGACGAACGGTTTGAAGATATGGAAAATAGACTAAAATACCTTTCATTTGACAGGTTATTCATCACATAATACCTTATATATTTATATATTCTTGTTCAAAGTGTGGACTAGTGCAAGTACCTTTGGAATTTTAGCCTATTATGAAATGTTTCCATTTGGCTTACACTTAGGCTTCTCCTTGGACCTCACATTACTTATTATATGACTCATACACTTATTCACCACATCCAATTCATTTACATTATACTTATAGAATATAAAATATTATAATTAGTCTACTTGGCGCCCCGATATCCAATATTGCTTAGCAAAATTTTTCGGGGCCTTACAGGTGGTCCGTCATCCGGTTGCGTGGGTAGAATTTCATGTTATATTGATATTTCATGAAAAAGGATGAATATAACGAATGAGTGGCGCCCTAAGTCACAACAGTAACTGCGGGTGCCATGATTTGAGGGCCAGCTTTGCAGGCACAAGGCATGTGATCTACACTCATTTCATTAGGGTTGGTCATATTGCGATAAAACCCATAACCCGAATAGAAAAAAACTCAATGGATTATCGGTATCGGGTTATTGGATTAATGGTTTGGTAAAAATTTAGTGTTATTTTATTATTGAATTATTGGTTCGGGTCTCGGTTTGCCGAATTTCATTAATTGTTTAACGAATTACCCAATAAGCTTTATAAAAATACGATTATATATTTAAATATATAAATACATCTAGGGTTTAATTTTCGACCTCTCCCAATTCTCTTATGTCTCAGCTGCATTCTTCAAGACTCGCATGCAAGTCGTCATCTTCATATACATATAACCCAATTCTCCTAGCGTAAGTTTGTTTTCGTATTCTTTTCTTAAGAACAAAATTTTATCCCTTTCTCTTAAGTCTTACAGTAGATTTCTATAATAAAAACATGAGTCACAAAAGCCTTTTACATTCTGTTTTATGTTGGGCTTGATATTGGAAAATTCTTATTCAATTATTCAGCCAACATCGAGACCAAAAGAGAGAAATGCTTATTGATTGAGACCATTTAATTATGCTTAGTAGATTAATATGGGAGTTATTTTCATTTACCCTAAAATGGATAACAATTGAATTTATACGGGGTTTTAAGGATACATGATCTAACTTGGCACAAATTAAGAAAATATATTAATATTTAAATTGATGATAAAAGTAATAAATGAAAACCACACGAATTGAATAGTTTTGGCCCTCGAGTTTCATCACCCTTGAACCAAGAGATGTTTAAACTGACATATGAACAGAGTACCAAGGTAATGAAAGCTAGAAATAATAGTATATTGCTTGATGTTGCGCAAATGTGATGTGTTTTACAAATGATCAGACCCCCTTTATATAGTAGGGGAGTCCTACTCTTGATACAAATCTAAATGAAGTAAGAAATATCAAGATTGACTAATTAATCGACCTATACTTGATACGTGCCGAGATCCCCGCCGTGATCTACGCCTGATCACGAATATTTCTTCCTTCTTCTATTCGGCTTAGCAAATTTCCCGCGATCTCGCCTGATCTCGATTTTGTTTGGTCCCGAGGTCTCGATCTTAACGATATAACCTCGCACCTCGATTCGATATGATTCACGGTCGAACCTTAATCTATCACATTCCAGTCTCGATCAGTCACACAAGGGGTGAGCCCGATTTTATCGTATACAGATAAGATAGTCCCCTCATTTCTCGGAGAGTAAATGATGAGAAACGACATGAATTTCTGAATGTCGTCTCGATGGGCCATAACATAAGAGATAAACGGTCACTGAGGAAACCGACTATGACGTAAGCAACAAACGGATATCAAAACGTCCCGTTGGTCCAATTATAAAGGCATTAAATTCCAGTCAGTTGACGGTTGGCTATTTCTAAAAATGAACCGCCGTTTGAGAAACATATAATTACCCTTCAAACTGTCTATTTGAACTTTTAAACTCAAAACCTTTTTTCTGTGCTAAGACAACTTCATCTTCTGGTTTTATAATTGTTAACCTCAAATCTTCCCTTGCCAATAAATTCTTCTCCTTGTTTCTCATAAAAAGTGACAAAGACTTCAAAGTCTGTTCTCAAAAAGAAGCACCTTCTTCTTCAAAACCTTATGAAAATGTTTCTCATGCTGCTACTGAGGAACCTCCTCTGAGATCATACATCCCTACTGGGTGCCCTACTGTGGCTGAATTCAAGGTCAAGAATACACCCATTGTAACGGGTCGATGTGAACCGATCTCGAGGTACATATGTACGATTACGGAAAGCATCCTCAATAAAGATAAAGAGGAATGCAAGTGGTAGACAAGATTGTAGTGGTACCTACCCCTAAAGAATCAATCACCATCTATGTGGAGGGTTTCTGAAGTGTTTACACTTACCCTTCACGTTGGGCCCTCTCGACTCGGTTATCATAGCCTTTTGGAGGATCGTTATTCTGCTCTAATTCTTTGTGAGCAAGTTCGAGGGATGTCCATTCACCATCGATCATCTCATGCACTTGTACAACCCTCGACTTTACCGAGGAGGGTTAATAAAGCTCACACTCCGAGCCACCAAGACCTTGCTCTCGAGTATCGGCGAGGACCTCGGACTTAATCCCGGTAGAAGACATGCTATTGCCTGAAAAATAGAATATGAAACGTAAGTTTATCTTTGACTTAGGTATTTATTTTATCCATTTTGTTGATTTCTCATCAATTTTTATATGATGCATCCGTCGCCTTAATGTCGAACCCCGTTCCCAAATTCAAAGAGTGGTTCAAGTGCATCGTGACTGTTACACCCCATAGTTTCGCACGTGGGAGTACGTCATAAGTCAATTGATGTAAGCTCTGAAACGAGATCATTTTTGAAAATTTTACAAAGTTAGTTAATCATGTTAAGTTGGAGGTTACAAATATTTAATATCATGGACTGCAAGTACCAAGTGGGTTGGAAGGCTTAGAAGCTAAACCAATTAAAGAAAATAAGTTTCGTCGAAAGTCGACAAGTTGGGAATGTTATAACATGTACTTTTGGGGTGAGAATAGGGTGATCAAAATGATAAGGAGGTTATGTTATGAGTTATTTTTTTCTTATTATAGTCGTGGTTTATGTTTTGAAGTCAAGTGAGTTGTGTAACAAATTTTTGAAAAGATCATCACAAGTTACATTCATAAATATGCTGAAAATTAGGTCAAATGTAGCTGAGCATCTCTCCCAATGTACTTGGAATTACGGGATGATAAACATATCATATTGACAATCTACTAGTCTAGTTTCTAACTCATTACAGTTCTTCGATACGACATCAGAGTAGAGAGATACGTGCAGTTTCGCGAGACTACGCAGACTGCATAGGTGACAAGTAGGTGTGTCACTTAAGCTTTTTAATCAATACATTTAATGTGTTATATGAGATATTTTTGGGATATATTATATACCAAATTGAAGGTCTTGGAATTTAGTTTCTAATGCTCTTAACCGTTCGTTCATACGACATTAGGATAAAAAGAGATAAGTACCAGAAGAAGGGCCAATGCTAGGGTGCCAAGCTAGCATCTCTTTGACTTTTCAAAAGTTGATATGTATAGGGTGTTAAATCGTCTTTCTATTCATTTTTCATATAAAACGACAAGATAACCCCCAAAAACTTACCCTTAATCTCTTTACATGGGTTCCAAAGAATATTAACATTCCGGGTACGAAATCCAGAAGCGATAACATTAGAATGATCCCTACTACGTAAGTATCGCTATATCGCCTCTATTTTTCTTTGTAGTTTGAGTTTTGGAAGGTAGTTCATAGTTAAAAAAATTCCTACTTTATGTATTTAAGATATAAAATATCAAGAAAGGTTGATAAATTCATTTCCTAATAGTTAGAACTCACGGGACGGTGATTGGAAGCCGTGAGTTCGATGTATTTCACTTTTAGTGGACTGTTTTGTAGTCCACTCGTGTAGGAGTCTTGTACTGTTGTTTTATGGAGTTTTGTATGAGAAAGGTGTGGAGAAACACCAAATAATGACGTAATAGTGGGCTGGTCGTTCATTGTTATATTTTTAGGTTTTTTGACACTACTTTGGTTGTCATTTTATGTATGAAGTGATTAGGGTGTGTGAGCTGTTTTGTGATATATTGTGATGGAGAAAAGGTTGGAAAATGATGTGTACATGTTGTTATTGTTGTTTTCTTTTTTTTTTTGGTATATAGAATTAGAGGAGGGTTTTGGTACAGGGGATATTTTGTCCAAATTTACGTAAACGAGCTACTAGTTTAAGTTGCGGACTTAGCCTTTACTCAACACCGATTTTGAATCTCCTTATACTGTGGTAGATTGAGTTGAGTTGTTTGAAGAATTACTTGGAAGGTATTAAGGACTCAATGGAGTTAAGGTGTGTTAAGGCTAAACCTTTATTCATTTTGGCATGATCTTGTAATTACATGTGTTTGATATCGAGGCGTAAAGAGAAGTTCTTAGTCCTGGATTTATGTACATTATCCTAGTCTCATAAGCTACAACATTATCCCTTATCGAGACTTCATATTCAGTTTAATTTTGTCTTCTTTTAGCCAAAAGAGCAGAGAGCCTATATATACACAGTATTACAGTATTTTTACCACCATCGAGCTATAATCGATGGGCAGGCCCCTATTGGGCAACCTCTGATCAGATTGTAAGTTATATACCGAGCCTAGTGTGGTCGAGCGCCTATGAGCGAGCGTAGAATAGTTGAGATAAAGAGACTAGTATGGCCGAGTGCATATGAGAGAGCCTACTAAGGCTGATCAGTTACACATACCGAGCCTTATAGGGCCGGACAACTATTTTACTTAGTATATTGAGAGAGATGAGTCAGTATCAGCAGGTAAGCATATCTTCAAATTATATTCACTCCCAGGTACTTTCAGTTATTATATTATCAGTTAAGTTTCACTTTCAGATTTCAGTTATCTTGTTTCCTCACATACTCGGTATATTATTTCGTATTGACGTCCCTTTTGCTGGGAACACTGTGTTTCATGCCTGCAGGTCCTGATAGACAACTAGATATACCTTCCTAGTAGACAAAGTCAAACATCATCTTGGTTGATAAGCTCCACCTCCTCGGAGTTACCAGGTCTATACCTTGGAGTCAATTTTATATATACAGGTTTGATGGGTAGGTCGAGGCCCTGTCCCGACCATGATACAGTTCAGTTATCCTTAGAGGCTTGTAGACGAGTCCTGTACATTTTTTATATCAGTATTTTGGCTTTACTAGCCCTATTTAGATATTTAGTTTGGTATTGCTGGTTGTAGACGTTATTTTCAAATGATTCAGAATATGGCCTCATCTTCCTAAATTGAGGGTTACCCCTCGAGAGTTCATAGATACAGAGTGGTATGCTCGGGCCGAGTATGGCACCAGGTGCCATCCACGCCTCTTCAGGTTTGGGGCGTGACAGTGACACAGAGACCTTACTCCGAGCGCTTATGGTGTGATCTCTCGAAGGGCCAATGGGAGGCCCACAAACATGGTAAGAGTTTTTTCCTAATATACCTGATCTCGTTCTCTCACCGGTCCCTGATCCATTATAGTTTTATTTTGCAGGTTTACCAAATGACGTCGAGATGAGGCCTCCATCAGCTGATGATGATATATACGCTAATCCCCTACTCCAAAACAGGTCAACGAGAAAGGGAAAATAAAAGCTTCGAATCCCTCGGACCTTGAAAAGAAGAGACCGAGGAAGCAGTTGGCGCATACGCCTAAGAAAGTTGGGGCCCGAGAACTCTCATTGGACTCAATCATTCAGTTGAGGGACGAGTCCAAGGAAGAACAAAATTCCGAGTTGGTGGTCCGTGTGAGACACGGATCCGAAATGACTCGAGCCATGGAGGCCATAGCAGAGACAACAGATGAAGTCCCCAAAAGGGTCGAGACTGATTTGGCCCGAGCTAGTGAGGTCGAAAAAGAAAAAGTGACTGGTAGATCCCGGTCAGAAGATAATGTACCCAAAGAGGTGCCTGGGGTGATTGATATTTCTGGTTCGCCCTCATTTACATATTCTATGACAAATGAGGCTCAGGCGTTGAAAGGTAACCTCGGCGAAAGGGCCCAAGGAGCAGCCGATTCTTTAAAGAGTATTTTTGATGGGCTGGACTTTACTACCTCAGAGGATGTTACCGGTTTAGGCGACTTACCGGTACCAAGGAAGATACCATCCCCGAGAGCCGGCGGGTCTTCTTTGAGCCCAGAATCAGTTTCCCGCTCCGACTGTTGATCCTACTCGGAGACGTAGAGTTTTTATGTCCATCCTGGAGGACAACTGGGTTTTTTTATCCTCGATAGGGATCGCCAGTTACCTTTGCTGCTTGGTGACCGAAGAGGATCAAATAAAAATGAACGAGGTAGAGGTGTCTTGCCTTTTCAACGAAGCTCAACATGCGTTGAATCGGGTCATTTTTGTATGTCCCTTCATTATATACTTAGATTCGATGGTCAATAATCCTAACATCTTCCTTTGTGCTTGCAGGCGTCGGTGCTTCAACATGAGGCCTTTCTCCGATACGAGAAGGAGTCCAAGCGTCATGAGGCCGAGACTTCGGAGCTTGTTGAGAAGAAGGATACTTAAAAGTTTCTTAGTGAGAAGCTTGAGGCTAAGCTGGAAGAGGCTCGAAAGGAGCATGACAGTTTGATCGAACATGTAATACAAATATTTTATCTTAGCGATGATGATTCAGACACTTTGGCTAAAGACCCAAACTACAGGATCAAAGAGAATTGACCAGATCGGGCAGCTTCAGGTAGAGGTGGATGCCCTGAAGGACGAGGCTGAAGAATGGAATAAAATTATGAACCGTCTGGCCTCAGAAAAAGAAACTGCCCAGGCACAATTGGCTTCTGCCGAGGTTCAGCTTCGAGCTGAAAAGAGAAGAACTTGATGCAAGCCAAAACGATCGAGGAACTCCAATCTCAGATGAGGTCAGTTGTTTCTAGTCAGGAGAATCTGGCCAAGGAGCTCGAGGCTGCCAAGTCAGACGTTATTACGGTTTGGGATAAAGCTAAATAAAAGGGTGGCCCAACTTAAATTTGATGTCGAGGCTATCTAGAATCAAGAAAAAATCATGGTAAAGCATGTTTGGTAGGAATCCCGAAGGAAGACCCTCGAGGGGATCCATGCCCAGAATTTCAACATATTGATCAAAATTAAGAACGCCAAGACATGTGAAGCCGATGCTCGGAGGATAGCTTTTCCTGAAGAGGATTCCAATATGTCCAAATAGTCGAGCGAATCTGATGGCGAAAAAGTCCCTGAAGGCGATGATGCAACCCCCCAGTGTACATTAGGCCGTCTTAAAATTTTTTGTACTTCTTTTTTTTTCAAGGAAATTTGGCTTTGTACATAACATACAATGCGGTTGTTCAGCCTTTGTAAAGATTTTTAAATATATATAAGGTTTTTCCCTTTCATAGCTTTCAAGTTTCTTCTTTACTTTATTTGTATTTCCAAAGGTCAAATGCCTTAGCATAAAATAATAAGGTTGTGTTCGAAGGTTTCAACAAACCTTACCTTTATTTTCTTTTTGGGTTAAGGCATTGTTGGGGTTTGATTTTACCAAAGATTTTCCCCCAAAAATATCTTAAGGTTATGACTTTCCCGATGGCAGCCTTTAGAACTAGTTGTGAAAGTTTTCTTTTTCGAAGGCGTAGTTTTTATTACGGGTTTCAGACGTCTCCGAGCCATGTTAATTTGGCTTTAGCCTTTAGTTCGGGAGCTGACTATTAGGATTTTTTTCCCGAGTTATCCGGGCTTACCCAAGATAACAATCCCCGAGTTGGGTGGCCGTGGCCTTTAGAAACCGGGGAGTTGCCTAATAGGTCTTTTACCCCCGAGGCCATATGACTTAGGCTATTTGAGTTTTTCGCACGGCAGTCCCCGAGTGAGGGAGTGGTCGTTCGTGTTCCAGTTATGTATTGCCCTTGGGCTCATTATTTTTGTAGGTATGAATTTTAAAACATAAGATGATTGCAAGGAAAGTAATTCTCATTATTCTTGATCGAAACAGTTGTACATGCGTACATGTTTTATGCCAGGGATCGAGCAATCTACGTGGGCACGATTTGCTTTGACCGTTTGGCCCTTACAATAAATCTATCTATCAAGACCCTTCCTTTGCGAAGTAGTTTCCTCGCTAGAGTTGATATCCGAAGGTAATGCATATCCGAGGGTAATCCCCCCCCCCCAGTATTCGAGGTTGATTGCAAGGAACCTCAAATATTGTTTAATTGATCTTCGGTGCAATATTTGTAATCGGGCTTGATTCTAAGTGAGCACGATCCACTGTTGCCTTGTTAAAAACCTTGCCGAAAAATCAATTTGGGACAAAACTGATCCAAGGGAAAAAACGTGCAACACATGCTTTCAGACCTAAAGACTTCGTGTCGCTTCTCGTTGATCACCTGTAAGTGTTAGTCCGGAATCAAAAAAAGAAATGAAATAGGGTCATACCTTAGCACTAATACCATTTTAGGTGAGATATATGCCAATTGCTCGGTAGTTGTTCTACGTTCATTTTTATGAGCTTGTAAGACCCTTTCCCGGTGACCTCGAGAATCTGGTACGGTCCTTCCTAATTCAGACCCAATTTCCCTTTGTTCAGATTTCGGGTATTTAGGGTGAATTTCCTTAGCACTATGTCCCCGACATTAAAATATCGAAGATTGGATCTTCGATTGTAGTACCTCTCGATCCGTTGTTTTTGGGCAGCAAATCGAACAAAGGTGGCTTAACGCCTTTCATCTAACAGCTCCAAGATCGTACTCATGGCCTCATCAGTTGACTCCTTTGTTGCATATTTGTATCTGATACTTGGCTCCCTGACTTTGACCATAATCAGAGCTTTAGTGACATAAACCAATGAGAATGGAGTAGCCCCGGTACTGGTCTTCACAGTCGTGCAATATGCCCAAAGGACTTCAGGTAGCATCTCCGTCCATTTTCCTTTGGCGTCGATTAGCCTCTTCTTAAGATTTTGGATGATGGTTTTGTTGGTCTATTTGTCTTGCCCGTTTATGCTAGGATGATAAGGTGTTTATAGGATTCTTTTGATCTTATGATCTTCAAGAAATGTGGTTACTTTGCTGCCGATGAACTATTTCTCGTTGTCAGACACAATTTTGGATGACATCCCGAGCGGAAATATGATGTGGTACCAAATGAAGTCGATGACTTCCTTCTCCCTAACCTTCTCATAGGCATGTGCTTCAACCCACTTAGAAAAATAGTCAGTCATAAATAAGATAAATTGACCTGGCCAACGATGCCCATTCCCCACTTCATGAATGGCCATGGAGACAAGACCAAATGGAGTAGTTCCCCGGATTGGTGAATCATCGGTGCATGTCTTTGGCATTTGTCAAATTTTCGAACAAACTCTTTCGCATCTTTCCCATATCTATCCGGTAATAGTCGGCTCTGACTACCTTCTAAACCAATGATTTGGTGCCGAAATGGTTTCCGCAAGTGCCTTAGTGAATTTCCCAATGAACATTCTCGGTATCTTCCGGTCCCAGACATATTTCTAGAGGGCCATCGAACATTATTTTGAACAAGGTTCCATCTTCGGACAAGGTGAATTGGGCTGCCTTTGCGTAGGGCCCTCGATTCCTTTGGATTTGAGGGAAGTTTCTTGGTCTTCAAATACTCAATGTATTTGTTTCTCCAATCTCAGGTTAAGCTTGTTGAGTTTATCTCGACGTGGCCTTTTTCATCTACAACCCTTATGAGTTGCACAACGGCCCTTAAGTTGAGCTCGTCGTCCTCGACCGACGACCCTAAGTTTGCAAGGGAAAAAACCTCACTATTTTGATCTCAAGGAACGTGCTGCAAAGTCCATTCCTTAAATCGATGTAAAGTTACTTGTAACTTATCTAGGGACCATTTGATTCGTTCTTCTCTATTTTTGAACATTTCGTTAACCTGATTCACCACAAGGAGGGAGTCGTACATGGCTTCGATCACCTCCACGCCCAAGCCTTTTTCTAGTTCATGACCTGCAATTATGGCCTCATATTCGGCCTCGTTGTTAGTCAATTTCAAAGTTCTAATAGATTTTCTAACCATGTTGCATGTCGGTGGTTTTAGTACAATGCCGAGTCCAAACCCCTTTGCGTTCGATGCACCATCCATAAAGAGGGTCAAGATTCCCGAGGACGTACCCGAGTTTACCAACAATTCTCTTTCGACCTCGAGTATTAGGCCCGGTGTGAAGTCAGCCACAAAGTCTGCAAAAATTTGAGACTTAATGGCTGTTCGGGGTCGATATTCAATATTGTACCCGCTGATTTCTACGGCCCATTTGGCCAACGATCCCGAAAACTCGATTTTATGCATTATATTTTACAATGGATAAGTTGTTACAACACAGATAGAGTAACATTGAAAGTACGATTTTAGTTTCCTAGAAGCGTTTATCAAAGCGAGCGCCAATTTTTCTAGGTGGGATATCTAGTTTCAGCCTCACCCAAGGTCCAGCAAACACAATAAATTGGAAATTTCGTACCTTGTTCTTCCCAGACTAGGACTCCACTTACTAGTATCTCCGATACTGCCAAATATAAGTACAGATGTTCGTCTGTCCTCGCCATATGAAGAAGCGGTGAGCTCGATAAGTATCGTTTAAGCTCTTCCAAGTCATGTTCGCATTCCAGAGTCCATGTGAAGTTATTTTTCTTCTTCATCAATGAGAAACTGTTATCGTAGGACCTCGAGATAAATTGCCCAAAGGCGGCTATACGCCCGGTTAACCTTTGCACGGCCTTTACGTTGTCTACTACAGTGATGTCCTTGATAGCTTTGATATTGACGGGATTGATCTCGATTCCTCAGTTGGATACCATGAATGCAATAAATTTGCCTGACCGACCCCTAACGCACATTTTATTGGATTCAACTTCATGTTGTATTTCCTCAATATACTGAAGGTTTCCTACAAATGCTTCAAATGGTCCTATGCTCGTTGGGACGTAACTAACATATCATCAATGTAAACTTCCATAGATTTCCCTACTTGTTTTTCGAACATCCGATTTACTAGGCGTAGGTAAGCGGCACCATCATTATTTAATCCAATGGCATTATGTTATAGCAGTAGGTTCCATATTTAGTGATGAACGATGTATTTTCCTGATCATCTGGGTTCATTTATATTTGGTTGTACCCATAATAGGCATCGAGAAAACTGAGGATCTTGTGACCGGCCATGGCATCGATCATGCAATCGGTGCTTGGCAAAGGAAAAGAATCCTTGCGGATTGTTTTATTTAAATCCTTGTAATCTACACACATTCTTAGTTTGTTCCCTTTCTTAGGGAATACTACTACGTTTGCTAGCCGTTCGGTGTATTTTACTTCCCAGATGGACCCTATTTTAAGAAGCTTTGGTACCTTGTCTTTGATGAAGGCATGCTTAATCTCGAACTGGGGTCTTCTTTTCTGCTTCACCGAATGGAACTTCGGGTCCAATCTTAGTTTATGGGTGGTGATTTTCGTTGGGATCTATTTTGGTCGGGAAGATGTTCGATTAGTATGACTTTCTCCAACTCTTCGACCGTTGGTTTGGTAGCGGCGGAGTCATCGGGGACTGTGAAGGATAGTGGGCCCCTATAATCATCATCTTCGTTAGTCCCTTGCTTCTCTAGTTTGGTCGAGGTTGGCGTCTGTGATTGCTATTTGACTACTGTTTTGCCTTCAAATTTGACCCCTTCGCCGATGAGAGTGTCAATATTGGATTCACTTTGTCAACGACAAACATTTCCTTTGCGGCGGTTTGCTGTTCATAGATTGTTTTGATACCCTATGGTGTCGGAAATTTTAAAATCTAGTAAAGGTTTGAGGGAACTGCTCTCATGTTGTGGATCCATGGCCTCCCGAACAGGGCATTTACCTTATATCCCCTTCGATCACGTGGAACTTGGTCTCCTGGATGGTCCTGACTGCGTTTACTGGCAAAGTTATTTCGCCCTTAGTAGTTTCACAAGCCATGTTGAATCCATTTAGCACTCGGGCCATGGGCACAACTTGGCCCTGTAGGCCGAGCTGTTCTACGACCCTTGATCAAATGATGTTGTCCGAACTACCTGGATCACTTAACACACGTTTAACTCGAGTCTTATTCATGAGTACAGATATTACCAATGCATCACTATGGGACTATATGATTCCTTCTACGTCCTCATCGTTGAAGGACAAGGTTCCTTCTGGTACGTAATCCTGAGTTTGTTTCTCCCTTGTGATCGACACCTTGGTGCGTTTTAACACTGGATCTTGGGGAATATCGACCCCTCTCTTTTTGCTCATGATTCTTGGCTCGATCACTCAGAAACTCTAGAAGGTGCCCGTTGTTGAATAACCGGGATACTTCTTCTCTCAACTGTTGACAATCTTCCGTTCTGTGGCCATGGGTGCCACGATATTTGCACATTTGGTTGGGATTTCTCTGGGCTGGATCGATCTGCAAACGTTGAGGCCATTTAGTATCTTTGATGCGTTCTATAGCCAATACGATGGTGGTTACATCAACATTTAATTTGCCAATCATGGTTCTTCTTTAGGTCCGATATGCATGTTGAAGCCATCCTTGATCATGAGCCCTCGAGAGATCTAGCCTCGGTCATTTCTCCTTTCACTTCATACAGGGTTTTGTGCTGATCCGTTGCTCCTACGATCTCCATTATACGAGCGGTATTGATCCCTATTCAACCTTGGTTCTCGATCATTGTCCCTCCTGATTCGGTAAATAGGCCTGATAGGATAACGGACCCGGAAGGAGCCCTCTATTGGACATCTTTGACACTAATCTTTGATTGACACCATTTATGCACATCGGCGCAGGTAACAGCCGGGTATTCTATCAAATTTTGCGCCAACTGTTGTGAAGCCACTGAGCTCCTTACATTGAGTCCTTGGGTGAAAGCTTGAACAGACAATTCATCAGCGACCGGTGGTAGATCCATGTCATGCCCCGAAATCCCCACATCGAGCCGTGATGGAGTCTAACGTTGAACCCGCTAGACAAGCCAACGTAAATAGCTAAAATAGCATGAAAATCTCAACTTTTCAGAATAAGCTAAAACACTTTGAAATTAAATCAGCGGAATAAATACACTAAGCTAAATAAAGACAATCACAATATATCGATGCAAAGTTTCCCAAAACCTGGAGTCACAAACTCACGAACTGTCTAAGAGTGCTAAATACAAGTCTGAAAGGAAATACATGTCTGCCTTTGAAACTAAAGGAAATACATGACAGAATCTAAGTCAAAGGGGATGGAAGAGACGCCAAGGCCAACGAACGCCGGCGGGTATACCTTGAAGCCTCTATGATGAGCTGGAAGACACTCCCACTAATGATGTCCTCCGGGTCCGGTTGCGTAATCTTCACAACATAAGAGAAGTGTAGGTGTAGCATCAGTACAACCGACCCCATGTACTGAGTAAGTACCTGGCCTAACCTCGGCGAAGTAGTGACGAGGCTAGAACCAGACTACCAAATAAACCTGTGCAGTTCAAATAAATATATATACCTATATACAACGAATAGGAAGTATAGGGAGAAAACAATTAACAAAGGAAGGGGAACATATTGAGGGGAGCTAACAGTTTCATATAAGAAATCTCAATAAGAAAAGGAACAACAAGCCAACCTATCAATAAGGACAAGAAATCACAAACTTGCATGGCATCACCCTTCGTGCTTTTACTCTCTTTCCTCACTATGCAATGTATAAAGTAATCAATGTGAATCATGGCACGGCATCACCCTTCGTGCTTTTACTCTCTTCCTCACTATGAAATGTATAATGTAATCAATGTAAATCATGGAACGGAATCACCCTTCGTGATTTTACTCTCTTTCTCACTATGCAATGTATAATGTAATCAATGAATATCGGTACGGAATGGTACATCGTACGGCACGGAATCACCCTTCGTGCTTTACACTCTTTCCTCACAATGTCAAACAATGCATGGCATCACCCTTTGTGCTTTAACACTCTTCCTCACCCAAACATCAATCACAAACAAGGGCAAGGGAGTAAACAGAACAGATATAGAAATCCCGGCAAGTGAACAATAACAGAAATATCAACATCCCAACAAGGGAGACAATATCAAACAATGCACGGCATCACCCTTCGTGCTTTACTCTCATTCTCACCAAGACAAGTGCACGGCATCACCCTTCGTGCTTTAGCACTCTTCCTCACCCAAACAGCAATCACAAACAAGGCAAGGAAGTAAACAGAAAAGATATAGGAATCCCGCCAAGGGTAACATCAATTAAATAATTAAATCCCGGCAAGGGTATAATTCAATAACTCTTTCTCTTTCTTTCACTTTCATTTCCATGATTTTTCTATCACTTGAGCCAACGCTCCAAATACATAATATCTCATATTTCTTCATTTATTCAATTCACAATTTGAGCCAACGCTCCAAAGACATAATATCTCATATGTCTTCACAACATATAGAAATCATCAATTAAGCATGAAAACTATCACGAAATTATAATATTCAAAACATAAGGACTCACGGTCATGCTAGACACCGATGTATAAATAATCGTCACCATGCCTATACATCGTATTTGGCAATTAGCAAGTATCAAATTATACTCAAATCCTATTCCCTCAAGCTAAGGTTATACCGAACACTTACCTCGGGTCCGAAGTATAGCAATCAACCTGAAACCACACGTTTGCCACAAGTATCCGACTCCAAATGGCCCAAATCTATTCAAATAAATTTCATACCGTAAATAACATCTCATGCAATTGGTTATACTATTCAATTCGAGGTTACGGCGCGAAATTAGGTGAAATGAGCAAAACGCCCCTCAGGCCAGGATACCAGAGTTGGGTGAATTTTACGAGTCTAGCCATATAAAAATCTCTCAATTCGGAAGTCAATCACCCACTCAAACCCCAATTTTAGAAAAAACCTAAGTTCTACCCAATTCACCCAATTTTACACATGAAAATCTTTGATTATAAGTGGAAAACATGTTAAATGATGTTAATGATTGAAAGAAATGAGTAAAAACAACTTACAACTGATTTGGAAGAGTCTTGTTCTTTGGAAAAATCGCCTAGGAGTGTTGAGTTGACAAAATTATGAAATGTGAAGAAAAACTTGGTTTTGTACAGTGCAGGCCACTGGTTGGCATCACAATTGCGAACAAGTGTTCGCAATTGCGAACAGCCCTGCATGGGAATTGCGAAGAATACTTCGCATTTGCGATCGCTGTGCAGGAGGAGGGACTTCGCATTTGCGAAGGAAGGATTGCATTTGCGATCACTGTGCAACCAGTGCACCTTCGCATTTGCGATGCTGGCCTCGCATTTGCGAGCACTGTCAGCCAGTGCACTGTTCGCAAATGCGATGCTGGCTTCACATTTGCGAAGCCTACAGAACAGAACACCAGCAGCCTTTCCTAGATCAAAAATGAAATTCGTGGCCTATCCAAAACACACCCGAGCCCTCGGGGCTCCAAACCAAATATACCAACGGGTCCCAAATCATAATACGGACTCACTCGAGCCTTTGGAACACCCAAAACCATGCTAATACTCGAAATCATACCCCCAAACCACAAGAACCAACTTAGGAAATTTTAAGTTTTCTAACTTCGCTAACAACGTGCCGAACTGACCAATACATCTCGGAACGACACCAAATTTTACAGATTACTCACACGACATCCTACGAACTTACCCGTGCGATCAAATCGCCAAAACAACATCACACACATAGGATTAAACCTCAATATCCATGAATTCTATCAATTTTCATAAAAACATCAAAGTTTCCAATTTTAAGCCCGAAGCACGACAAACGAAATCCGATTTCAACCAAACTTTACAGAAAGTGCCTAAAAAATATATAAGACCTGTACCGGGCGCCGGAACAAAAATAAGGGGCAATACCATTACTTTCTCATCAGATTTCATTTTCAATTTCCTTAAATATTTTCAGAAAATAGTTTTACTCAAAAATTCATTTCTCGGGCTTGGGACCTCGGAATTCGATTCCGGGCATACGCCCAAGTCCCATATTTTCCTACGAACCCTCCGAGACCATCAAATCATGGGTCCGGGTCCGTTTATCCAAAATGTGATCAAAGTCAATTTTATTCATTTTAAATATCAAATCTTAGCATTTTTCACAGAATTTAAAATTTAAGTTGTCCGACTACACGCTCGGACTGCGGACACAAATCAAGGCCATTACAAATGAGGTTTTCAAGGCCTCAGAAGTATGGGATGGGGAATAACATAGGTGATGACCCCTTTGGGTCGCCACATTCTCCACCTCTAAAACAATTGTTCGTCCTCGAACGGACAGAAGAAGGAAGTACCTGAGTCGGGAAATAAATGAGGGTAACGGCTCCGCATATTGGACTCAGAATCCCAGGTCGATGCCTCAGGAGGCTGACCTCTCCAGTGAACACGAACAGAAGGGAAACTCTTTGACATCAACTGATGAATCTGTCGGTCTAGAATAGCTAATGGCTCCTCCTCATAAGATAAGTCCTTTTCCAACTGGACAGTGCCGAAATCTAACACGTGGGTTGGATCGCCGTGATACCTCCGAAGCATGGTCACATTAAAGACTCAATATACGGCTAATAAGATAGGTGGAAATGCAAGCCTATAAGCCACCTCTCCCTCTCGATCAAAAATCTCAAACGGACCAATGAATCTAGGGATAAGCTTGCCTTTCTTCCCAAATCTCATCACGCTCTTCATAGACGACACTCGGAGCAATACTCGCTCACAAACCATGAAAGCCACATCTCGAACCTTGTGATTTGCATAACTCTTTTGCCTGGACTGAGTTGTACGAAGCCTATCCTGAATGATCCTCACCTTGTCCAAGGCCTCCTGAACCAAATCTGTACCCAACAACCGAGCCTCTCCCGGCTCAAACCATCCAACCGGAGACCGACACTGCCTACCATATAAAGCCTCATAAGGAGCCATCTGGATACTCGACTGGTAGTTGTTGTTGTAGGCAAACTCTGCTAAAGGAAAGAACTGATCCCATGATCCTCCAAAGTCAATGACACAAGCCCCGAGCATATCCTCCAATATCTGAATAGTCTGCTTGGACTGCCCATCCGTCTAAGGATGAAATATTGTGCTCAACTCACCCTGGGTGCCTAACTCTCGATGAACTGCTCCCCACAAAAGCGAGGTAAACTGCGTGCCCCGGTCCGAAATGATGGATACCGGCACACCATCAAGGCGAACAATCTCCCGGATATAGATCTTAGCTAACCTCTCGGATAAATAGGAGACTGGAATAAAATGAGCTGACTTGGTCAGCCTATCAACAATGACCCACACTGCATCGAACTTCTTCCGGGTCAACGGAAGTCCGGTAATGAAGTCCATAGCTCAATCCTCTGAAATAAACCACCAGGCCTATGATGCTCATACTTAACCTATTGAAAATTCAAACACCACGCCACATATGCCACAATATCCTTCTTCATTCTACGCCACCAATAACGCTGCCGCAAATCCTGATACATCTTCGTGGCGCCCGGATTAATAGAGTACCGGGAACTATGGGCCTCCTCTAAAATCAACTCTCGAATCCCATCAACATTGGGCACACAAACTCGCGCCTGTAATCTCAAAACACCATCATCATCTAAGGTCACCTGCTTGGAACCTCCGCGCTGCACCATCTCCCTAAGGACACATAAATGGGGATCATCAAACTGTCAATCACGGATACGCTCCAGTAATGAAGAACGAGCGACCGTACAAGCCAACACTCGACTAAGCTCAGAAATATCCAACCTCACAAATCGATTAGACAAAGCCTTAACATCCAAAGCAAGCGGCCTCTGACTGACCGGAATAAAAGCAAGACTGCCCATACTAGCTGACTTCATACTCAAAGCATCGGCCACCACATTGGCCTTCCCCGGGTGATATAAGATGGTAATATATTGTAATCCTTCAACAACTCCAACCATCTTCTCTACCTCAAATTCAACTCTTTTTGCTTGAACAAGTACTGAAGACTCTTATGATCAGTGAACACCTCACACGCCACACCATACAGTTAGTGCCTCCAAATCTTCAGTGCGTGGACAATGGTTGCCAACTCTAGATCATGCACTAGGTAGTTCTTCTCATGAATTTTTATCTGCCTCAAAGCATAAGCAATGACCTTGCTATCATGCATCAACACTGCACCAAGCCTAATACGGGAAGCATCGCAATAGACTATATAAGGCCCTGAACCTGTGGGCAAAAGACAGCTCTAAAAGCTCACCTCACACTCATCCGACCATTTGAACTGGGCACCCTTTTGGGTCAACCTAGTCATTGGGGCTACAATAGATGAGAACCCCTCCACGGATCGACGATAATAGCCTGCTAATCCCAAGAAACTCCGAATCTCTGTAGCTGATGCTGGTCTAGGCCAGTTCTTGATTGCCTCAATCTTCTTCGAGTCAGCCTGAATACCCTCTGCTGACACGACATGACCTAGGAATGCAACTGAATTCAACCAGAACTCACACTTCGAAATCTTTGCATAAAGCTGACTATCCTTCAGAGTCTGAAGAACCACTCTGAGATGCTGCTCGTGCTCCTCCTGACTGCGGGATTATATCAATATATTGTCAATGAAGACTATCACGAATGAGTCCAAATAAGGCCTGAACACTCGGTTCATCAAGTCCATAAAAGTTGCTGGGGCATTCGTCAACCCAAACGACATGACTAAGAACTCTTAATGCCCGTACCGAGTGTGGAAAGCTGTCTTAGGGACATTGGATTCCCTAATCCTCAACTAATGGTAGCCAGATCTCAAGTCTATCTTTGAAAATACCTTGGCACCGTGAAGCTGATCGAACAAATCATCAATCCTTGGCAGTGGATACTTATTCTTGATTGTAACCTTGTTCAGTTGCCAGTAATCAATGCACATCCTCATCGAACCATACTTTTTCTTCACAAACAACACTGGAGCACCCCAAGGGGAAACACTGGGTCTAATGAAACCCTTCCCAAGAAAATCCTACAACTGTTCCTTCAACTCTTTCAACTCGGGTGGGGCCATACGATACGGCGGAATAGAAATGGGTTGGATGCCCAAAGCCAGACCAATGCAGAAATCAATGTCCCTGTTGGGTGGCATCCCCGGCAGGTCTGAAGGGAAAACCTCAGGAAACTCACGAACCATAGGCACCGAATCAATATAGGGAACCTCAAAACTAGAATCGCGCACATAAGACAAATAAGACAAACACCCCTTCTCGACCATACACGGAGCCTTCACGTACGAAATAACACTGCGGGTAGAATGACCAGGAGTTCCTTTCCACTCCAAACAGGACAAATCTGGCAAGGCTAAGGTCACCGTCTTGGCATTACAATCCAAGATGGCATGATGTGGGGACAACCAGTCCATCCCCAATTTAACATCAAAGTCGACCATACCAAAAATCAACAAATCAACACGGGTCTCAAGACCCCCAATAACCACAACACAAGAACGATGGACACGATCGACCATGATAGAATCACCCACTGGTGTAGATACATAAATAGGAATACTCAGTGGATCACTAAGCATTACCAGGTATGGTGAAAAATAAGAGGACACATACGAATAGGTAGACCCTGGATCAAATAGCATTGAAGCATCTCGATCACAAACCCGAATAGTACCTGTAATGACTGCATCTAAAGACTCAGCCTCTGGCCTGGCTGGAAGAGCATAACATCGGGGCTGGGCCCCACCACCCTGAACCACATCTCTGGGATGGCCGGCTATTGGCTAACCTCTACCTCTGGCGGCTTGAGATCCACCTCTATGACCTCTACCTCCACCTCTATCACCTCTACCCCCACCTCTAGCTGCTTGGGAACGATGTGGAACACCTGGTGCCTGTACTATGGAACGGGAACAGTGATGCTGAGAACTACCTGATGCTCGAGGACAAAATCTGTCAAGATGACCTGGATCGCCACAAGTGTAACAAGACCTCGGTTGCTGAGGGAACTGAATCTGACCCTGTCATCCTGAATGAGCACCCCGGAAACTCTGATGCAGCGGTGCACTGATGGGAGCTGGTGGCGCACCGTAAGGCTGCTGATCAGAATAGGGAGGCTGATAACCACGACCACCCCAAGTACCATGGGAAACCTAAAGATCTGAGTGAAAAGGTCTGGGAGGATGACCTCTACCTGAAGAATCCCTGCCCCCAGATGAGGCTCCACTGAAATGACCGAAATGACGGGGCCTTTTGTTAGCCCCCTGATCACCACCCTGTGACAAAATCATCTCAATCCTCCTGGCCATATTGGCTGCATCCTGGAACGATATGTCTGTACCTGAATCTCTAGCCATCTGAAGTCTGATAGGCCGGGCCAATCTCTCAATAAGTCTACGAACCCTCTCCCGATCAGTCGGAAGTATCATAAGAGCATGTCGGGCTAGAGTGATGAATCTGGTCTCGTACTGAGTGACTGACATAGATCCCTGCTGGAGACGCTCAACTGTCTCCGAAGGTCCTCTCTCTGAGTAATGGGAAGGAACTTCCCCAGAAATACCTCTGGGAATTGAGTCCAAGTCAAAACTGTAGATCTAGCTGGTCTGGCTAGGAAATAATCTCTCCACCAACTCTTGGCTGCGCCAGATAACCAAAAAGTAGTGAAGTCAACCCCGTTGGACTCCACTATGCCCATGTTCAAAAGAACCTCGTGGCAGTTGTCCAAGTAATCCTAGGGTCCTCTGATGGTGAACCAGTGTAAGTATCAGTAAATAACTTGGTGAACCTGTCCAGTCTCCACAGAGCATCTGCTGACATAGGTGCTCCCTCTGCTACTGGTGCTGCAATACCCGGCTGAGCTACTCCGGCTGGCTGAGATACCAGAGTCTGTAACTGTAGAGCTAGCTACTCTGGCACGCGGGCGGCAGGAGTTTGGGAACCTCCCACAGCCTGGGAGACGGTCGGTGCTGTAGGAAGAAGACCCGCCTGTGATACACTCTCCATGAGTCCTACTAGACGGACAAGGGCGTCCTGAAGCACTCAGGTAGCTATGAACCCCTCTGGGACCTGAGCTGGTCCAACTGGGACTGCCGGAACTGGGACCTCCTCGTCATACTCGACCTGAGGGTCCTCCACTAGGGCTGCTGCTCTAGGCTGAGCCCGGTCCCGGCCTCGGCCTCTAGCATAGCCTCGTCCTCGACCTCGACCCCGAGTAGGAGCTGTAGCAGGAGTGTCAAGCTGCTGGGCGGAACCAATGGAAGCACGCGTCCTCGCCATCTGTGAGATAATAGAATAGAAACACAATCAGTGCTCGGAGGATAGAGAAGAAAAGAAATATGGAGTCATCCTAACTTTGCAGCCTCTAGGGGATAAGTACAGACGTCTCTGTACCGATCCCTCAGACTCTACCAAGTTGTCCGTGAGTTGTGAGACCTTAATAACCTAGTTCTCTCATACCAACTTGTCACGCCCCGAAATCCCACCATCGGGCCGTGATGGCGTCTAACGTTGAACCCGCTAGACAAGCCAACGTATACAGCTAAACTAGCATGAAAATCTCAACTTTTCAGAATAAACTAAAACACTTCGAAATTAAATCAACGGAATAAATACACTAAGCTAAATAAAGACAATAACAATATATCGACGCAAAGTTTCCCAAAACCTGGAATCACAAACTCGCGAACTGTCTAAGAGTGCTAAATACAAGTCTGAAATGAAATACATGCCTGCCTTTGAAACTAAAGGAAAAACAAGACAGAATCAAAGACAAAGGGGATGGAAGAGACGCCAAGGCCCACGAACGCCAGCGGGTATACCTTGAAGCCTCTATGATGAGCTGGAAGACACTCCCACTAATGATGTCCTCCGGGTCCGGTTGCGTAATCTGCAAAGCATAAGAGAAGTGCAGGTGTAACATGAGTACAACCGACCCCATGTGTGAGCATGTGATTTTTTACTCGCCATATTGTCCTATAATAATCTCAATAAATCAATTGATTTTATGAATCTTTATTGATTTTTAATTGTGAAAGATTTGTATTTTTTGCATAATTCATCTTTTTTTATAATTAACTATATAATAGACGAATGATGGTTATTTAACGTAATTTAGTTTTAATAACTAATTACTAAAAATAAATCATTTTATTCGATGAAACATAAATTTTATTAGGAATATAAAATTAGTCATTTTATTCTTGATTAAGCTGTAAATAGATGTAAAATAAGGTTTAAAGTTAATTACTACATTTCTTGGATTAAATTAGATTTGAATTTAATAGGGATTAAATAAAGACCTGGGCCAAAATTACCCAGGCTCAATCCCTAACCCTACACGACCCAGCAACCCAGCCCAATACCCGCTTTTTAAAAAAAAAAAAGACTTCAGCAGAAGTGCTGAATTTATTAGTTCATTTGTGAAAACATCAGCATAAGTGGTGAAGTAATTAGTTCATTTGTAAAAACTTCAGCAAAAGTGCTGAAGTTATTAGTTCATTCGTGAAAACTTCAGCAAAAGTGTTGAAGTTATTAATTCATTTGTGAAGAATTCAGCAGAAGTGCTGAAGTTATTAGTTCATTTGTGAAAAACTTCAGCAGAAGTGCTGAAGTTATTAGGTCATTTGTGAAAACTTCAGCAAAAGTGATGAAGTTATTAGTTCATTTGTGAAAACTTCAGCAGAAGTGCTGAAGTTATTAATTCATTCATGAAAACTTCAGCAGAAGTGCTGAAGTTATTAGTTCATTTGTAAAAAAAAAATCAGCAGATATGCTGAAGTTATTTAGTTTAATTGTAAAAAACTTCAGCACCCAATATGCTGAAGATATTTAGTTCATTTGTAAGACTTCAGCACCCAATATGCTGAAGTTAGTTAGTTCATTTTTAAAAGACTTCAGCACCGAATATGCTAAAGTTTGGTCTGCCCCGTACACTACTCAAACGACCCTGTTTGGTTAAAGTGGTTGAATCCTGGCCATTGATTGAAATAGATCAGACGGCCAGAAACTCCACTCCCATTAGTATATAACTATCCTAACATCCCCCTACCCTCATTTCACCCAAAGCCTAACCCCCCAATCCTTAGCCGCCTCCCCTCCCCTTCGTCTCTCTCTCTTCTGCCTCGACCAAACCCTAGTCGCCGTAGGTTTCCGCCGCCCGGAAATCGCCTACCAGCGGCGGAGCTTCTCCAATCAATAAAAATCTTTATTGATTTTTAATTGTTAAAGATTTGTATTTTTTTCATAATTCGTCTTTTTTTATAATTAACTATATAATAGGCGAATGATGGTTATTTAACGTAATGTAGTTTTAATAACTAATTACTTAAAATTAATCATTTTATTCGATGAAACATAGATTTTATTAGGAATATAAAATTAGTCGTTTTATTCTTGATTAATATGTAAATATATGTAAAATAAGGTTTAAAATTAATTACTACATTTCTTGGATTAAATTAGATTTGAATTTAATAGGGATTAAAATCAGACCAGAGCCAAAATTACCCAGGCCCAATCCCTAACTCTACACGACCCAGCAACCCAGCCCAATACCCGCTTTTTCAAAAAAAAAAAAAGGACTTCAGCAGAAGTACTGAAGTTATTAGTTCATTTGTGAAAACTTCAGCAGAAGTGCTGAAGTTATTAGTTCATTTGTAAAAACTTCAGCAAAAGTGCTGAAGTTATTAGTTCATTTGTAAAAACTTCAGCAAAAGTGCTGAAGTTATTAGTTCGTTCGTGAAAACTTCAGCAGAAGTACTGAAG
Organism: Nicotiana paniculata; assembly: GCA_005239505.1. Lineage (NCBI taxonomy): Eukaryota > Viridiplantae > Streptophyta > Magnoliopsida > Solanales > Solanaceae > Nicotiana > Nicotiana paniculata. The sequence goes on from MDKI01271530.1 coordinate 28,501, forward strand.
TTATTAATTCATTCGTGGAGACTTCAGCAGAAGTACTGAAGTTATTAGTTCATTTGTGAAAACTTCAGCAGAAGTGCTGAAGTTATTAGTTCATTTGTAAAAACTTCAGCAAAAGTGCTGGAGTTATTAGTTCGTTCGTGAAAACTTCAGCAGAAGTACTGAAGTTATTAGTTCATTTGTGAAAACTTCAGCAGAAGTGCTGAAGTTATTAGTTCATTCGTGAAAACTGTAGCAGAAGTGTTGAAGTTATTAATTCATTTGTGAAAACTTCAGCAGAAGTGAAGTTATTAGTTCATTTGTAAAAACAAAATCAGCAGATATGCTAAAGTTATTTAGTTTAATTGTAAAAAACTTCAGCACCCAATATGCTGAAGATATTTAGTTTATTTGTAAGACTTCGGCACCCAATATGCTGAAGTTAGTTAGTTCATTTTTAAAAGACTTCAGCACCCAATATGTTCAAGTTTGGCCTGCCCCGTACACTACTCAAGCGACCCGGTTTGGTTCAACTGGTTGAATCCTGGCCATTGATTGAAATAGATCAGACGGCCAAGAACTCCACCCCTTTTAGTAAATAATTTTCCTAACATCCCCCCCCCCACCCTCATTTCACTCAAATCCTAACCCCCCAAGCCTTAGCCGCCTCCCCTCCCATTCGTCTCTCTCTCTCTTCTGCCTCGACCAAACCCTAGCCGCCCTAGGTTTTCACCACCCGAAAATCGCCTACCAGTGGCAGAGCTTCTCCAATCAACCCCAACTTTTGACCAGATAATCTACTCCCCCTTCTCAACCATTTCCTACCATCTATTTCACCAAAAACTCATTCAAATTTCTTTAATCTCAAATTTGGAAATGGAAAACCCTAGAACATGGTGAAAATGATCCCAAGCGACTCTGTGACTCAAACTTACATGAGTCGATGGTTCTCAACGAGAACCGTCGATTCATGTGAGTAAAGGTCACTTTTGGAGGTCTCTGTAGTCCGGCCAAACTCCGGCTAGTCGCCGTAGTTCATCCAAAACCCTCTAACGAGTATTCTTCCTCTTTTCTTACTATTTTTACATGTTACTAAGACCTAAAATTCATGTTAATCACTGCTTTTAGATTGTTTAGGTCTAGTTAGCTTTATTTTTGCTTGTTGCTATTTGATTAGTTATTGTTCTCCTGTCTTTAATGGTTTGCTAATCGTTGTTAGTTCATTGATTGTGCATCATGGTTTATAATTAGTCAGTAAATTAGTTAAGATGTTAAGACCTCGTTTGGGTTATTTGATTGCTTAACTGATTTTGATTTGTGATTCAAGCCTGAGTTGTTTAGTTTGAGTGATTAACCTGAGCCTGATATGAGTTAATTAGGGGGGCTGAATTGGTTAAGTTAATTAGTCACTTTAGATTGAATTAAACCAAAAAATCAGCTAACCTAAGGACTAAAGTGATTGACTTAGAGCAGAGTTGATAGCTAATTAACTAAGGAACCTAACTAGGTTTAATTAACTAGAGTTAATAGTCAACCCCAAGCAAGTTTAACCCTGGTTACCAAAAGGTAATTTCTGGGACTTCAAGGGATATATTAGGTAACTCAGTTTAGGAAATCAGGATCTTAAGTTTAAAAGGGTCTTTTAATAAGTAAGAATATTCTAGAATAGAGGCAACTGTCCCAAAGATAGGGTTGACAACTGCCCTATGTACTATTAGTATTATTTTTCCAGCATTTTGGATAAGGTATATGCCAAAAGCATATCCCATCCTTGAGCTCCCTATAAATAGACCTTCTCATTTTTCACACAAAAAAAGGAGGACAGAGAGGGAGGAGGATGATCTTCTTTTTCTGGACACTCTAAAAAATAGAATCTCTCTGAGCTGCTGAAACCATTTTTGAAAGCACAGAAAAATCAGAGTATTGTCCATTCATAAACGAAAAATTCAAAAAAATATATTAATAGAAAAGCAAATAGATATCTGATATCTTTTGGAATTAAGTTCATAAAGATATGGTCTAGTTGTGAACTTCTGTTTCTCTCCTTTAGCTTCTGATTTTGGGAATCTTAAACATTCATATCCAAGAATTCTGGGTCAATTCCTGCTGGGCTACTGGGTTTCCTTTATTTGGTCAAGTTTCTTGCTAGATTTTTTTTCTCTTTAAAGTTATGTAACAATGAACTTTAGACAGAATTTTATTGAATCCAGAACTTTATGTTAAGGTTGTATGAATCTGAATCCTCTTCTCCTCCATTCTTGATATAAAAACTGAAGTAAGGTTATTATTATTTGAATGTATGCAACTCTTCGGAATCAGTTTGATTATTCATTATGTTTCTGTCAATACATTCAGATTTGGTAGTTAAATGTTAATTTTATATTTGTTTAGCATATTAGGGTAACTTTCACTAGGGTAGATAAGTTTGATTCCTCGATAATCAAACTCACCCCATGATTAGTGCACAAACATTGGTATGGTGAGCTGAAGTTTACCTTTTAAAAGGGGTATAAAGTATGTGGCTAAAAAGGGGCCTTAAGGTGAGGAATCTAAACCTTTGAATGGTCAGATTCGTCCTCTAAAAATTCCTAAAGAATCAAAGTCATAGTATGAGTTGAATGTCACGGAAGATGACTACCATAGAGTTGAATCTGACCCCTTCCATGGTCAGATTCATCCCACAGGCATAAGGAACTATGTTCAGCAGTAACCGTATCAAGGTCAAAGTGAATCTGACCTCTATATGGTCATTATTCCTTCCAGAATGATACCTAAAAAATCCTTTGGTTAGAGGATTCACAGATACTGATATTGAGATTAACCAAAAAAATGTCTAGCTGGAGTAGTAATTTGAAATTCTTATTTAGTTTAGGAGTAGCTCTGTATTTCCTAGGCTTGTAATAGATGTTACTAGTATAAAACAGCACTAAAATATGAATCTGACCCAATGGTCAGGTTTATCCCAACTAAAAGGGCTTAAATATTTGTTATGGATCATCTAGTTTCAAAAGTAGCATTAAAAGGGCTGGGCCTGACCCCTCCTCAATGGGCAGATCCATTCTATGTTGATGCATAAGGGTTTAATTTTGTTCAAGACTCAATAGCAACTGCAAATCTGCACAGAAGCAACCATTAGCTTCCGATTGATTAATTTAGTCTCATTTATAATACAAGTGATGTAACAGTACATTTATTAGACCATTTATTTTTTGTGTTGTAATAAATCGAACTGGACATTATGAATCTAATCTTCAAGTTTGTCGTTTCTTCTCATTAACGTGACAGCCTAGGAAGTTAAAAAATTATATTTTTCGGTAGTTTTAAACATTTATTTCCTGTTTTCTGTTATTTTAAGATATCCATGTATATGGCATACAATGACTAATACTTAATTGGAATTTGAGAATACTTTTTTTATTTCAGTGCTTCCATTTGTATAACTTACGTTAAACACGTTGATTTTCTTTATACATGAAGACTGCTTCCTAAAAACGGCATCACTTAGTGGTAAAAAATGACAGTAATTATCTAAATCTGATTTTGATTTTTTACATTAAAGTTGTTAGGTAGCTATTCCTGCTAGTATCCTTGATTAGTCACGCTTGGATAAATTGTCTAAACTACCTATCCTACGAACTAGCCACAATTAGGGTTGGTAAAAAGAGTTGAAACAATTTGGGGCTAAATTATGGCCATAGCCCAAAAATCTTGTCCTTTAGGTTAGTAGATTTAATTTTAGACAATCTTCACATACCATCTAGATAGAATCATGCCCTTTAGTTTGGAAAATTTGATAAAGAATCAAATATTATTTCAAAATTACAATAAACTACACTCGATAGTGGCAACTCATGCCCCTGACTCTAATTGCCTCAAATAGGCCCTATAAAACCGTCATGACCATAGTCTTGACCATGTAATCTACACTCGGGTGCGACAGCTCATGTCCCCATCTTCAACTTCAAATAATAATAAAAATCACACGTCGTAATTGCGGGTGCATTTCATGTGGCGCAGTTATAATGTCCAAAACAAAACAAGTGCACGTCATCGTGACTTGTTTCAAGATAAATCCACAAATATTAAAAGCGGTTAAAATTTAAAAAGTCTAAATGCACAATAGGTTTGAAACATGTAAATAATTAAATAATTATGCCAAATATTAATAGTTAAGCGACAGTGCTAGATACACGGAATTCGGGAGTGCCTAACACCTTCTCCCGGGTTAACAGAATTCCTTCCCCGGATATCTGGTTCGCAGACATTTTTAAACAGAGTCTAAATTTCCTCGGTTTGGGATTTCAATAAACGGTGTCCTGGAACATCATCAAAAATCCGGGTGGCGACTCTGAAATAATAATAAATCCCAAAATCGATTTATGTCACTTTAATTGGAAAAACTCCCTTATTACCCCTTTTTTTATTTATCGAGGGGTAGTCGAAAAATGGAGGTGTGACACCATGTACTGAGTAAGTGCATGGCCTAACCTCGGTGAAGTAGTGACGAGGCTAGAACCAGAATACCAAATAACCCTGTGCAATTCAAATAAATATATAAACCTATATACAACGAATAGGAAGTACAGGGAGAAAACAATTAACAAAGGAAGGGGAACATGCGTTGGGGAGATAACAGTTTCATATAAGAAATCTCAATAAGGAAAGGAACAACAAGCCAGCCTATCAATAAGGACAAGAAATCATAAACTTGCACGGCATCACCCTTCGTGCTTTTACTCTCTTTCCTCACTATGCAATGTATAAAGTAATCAATGTGAATCATGGCACGGCATCACCCTTCGTGCTTTTACTCTCTTTCCTCACTATGCAATGTATAATGTAATCAATGTAAATCATGGCACGGCATCACCCTTCGTGATTTTACTCTCTTTCTCACAATGTCAAACAATGCACAGCATCACCCTTCGTGCTTTAACACTCTTCCTCACCCATACAGCAATCACAAACAAGGGCAAATGAATAAATAGAATAGATATAGAAATCCCGGAAAGGGAAAAATAATAGAAATATCAACACCCCAACAAGGGAGACAATATCAAACAATGCACGGCAATGGTATAATTCAATAACTCTTTCTCTTTCTTTCACTTTCATTTCCATGATTTTTCTATCACTTGAGCCAACGCTCCAAAGACATAATATCTCATATTTCATCATTTATTCAATTCACAATTTGAGCCAACGCTCCAAAGACATAATATCTCATATTTCTTCACAACATATAGAAATCACCAATTAAGCATGAAAACTATCACGAAATCAGAATATTCACAACACAAGGACTCACGGTCATGCTAGACACCGATGTATAGATACTCGTCACCATGCCTATACATCGTATTTGGTAATTAGCAAGTAGAAAATTATACTCAACTCCTATTCCCTCAAGATAAGGTTAGACCGAACACTTACCTCGGGTCCGAAGTATAACAATCAACCCGAAACCACACGTTTGCCACAAGTATCCAACTCCAAATGGCCAAAATCTATTCAAATAAATTTCATACCGTAAATAACATCTCATGCAATTGGTTCTACTATTCAATTCGAGGTTACGGCGCAAATTTAGGTGAAATGACCAAAATGCCCCTCAGGCCAGCATACCGAAATCGGGTGAATTTTACATTTTCAGAACCCACGAACCCTCACGAGTCTAGCCATATAAAAATCTCTCAATTCGGAAGTCAATCACCCACTCAAACCCCAATTTTAGAAAAAACCTAAGTTCTACCCAATTCACCCAATTTTACCCATGAAAATCTTTGATTATAAGTGGAAAACATGTTAAATGATGTTAATGATTGAAAGAAATGAGTAAAAACAACTTACAACTGATTTGGAAGAGTCTTGTTCTTTGGAAAAATCGCCTAGGAGTGTTGAGTTGACAAAATTATGAAATGTGAAGAAAAACTTGGTTTTGTACAGTGCAGGCCACTGGTTGGCATCACAATTGCGAACAAGTGTTCGCAATTGCGAACAGCCCTGCATGGGAATTGCGAAGAATACTTCGCATTTGCGATCGCTGTGCAGGAGGAGGGACTTCGCATTTGCGAAGGAAGGATCGCATTTGCGATCACTGTGCAACCAGTGCACCTTCGCATTTGCGATGTTGGCTTCGCATTTGCGAGCACTGCCAGCCAGTGCACTGTTCGCAAATGCGATGCTGGCTTCGCATTTACGAAGCCTGCAGTGAACACCAACAGCCTTTCAAAGATCAAAAATGAAATTCGTGGCCTATCCAAAACGCACTCGATCCCCCGGGGCTCCAAACAAAATATACCAACGGGTCTTAAATCATAATACAGACTCGCTCGAGCCTTCGTAAAACCCAAAACCACGCTAAAACTCGAAATCACACCCCAAAACCTCAAGAACCAACTTAGGAAATTTTAAGTTTTCTAACTTCGCTAACAACGTGCCGAACTGACCTATACATCTCGGAACGACACCAAATTTTACAGATTAGTCACAAGACATCCTACGAACGTACCCATGCAATAAAATCACCAAAACAATATCATACACATAGGATTAAACCTCAATATCCATGAATTCTATCAATTTTCATAAAAACATCAAAGTTTCCATTTTTAAGCCCGAAGCACGACAAATGAAATCCGATTTCAACCAAACTTTACAGAAAGTGCCTAAAACATATATAAGACCTGTAACGAGCGCCGGAACCAAAATAAGGGCCCGATACCATTACTTTCTAATCAGATTTCATTTTTAATTTCCTTAAATATTTTCAGAAAACAATTTTACTCGAAAATTCATTTCTCGGGCTTGGGACCTAGGAATTCGATTCCAGGCATACGCCCAAGTCCCATATTTTCCTATGGACCCTCCGGGACCGTCAAATCACGGGTCCAGGTCCGTTTACCCAAAATGTTGACCGAAGTCAAATTTATTCATTTTAAATATCAAATCTTAGCATTTTTCATAGAATTTCATATTGAAGCTATCCGGCTACACGCTCGGACTGTGCATGCAAATCGAGGAAATTACAAATGAGGCTTTCAAGGCCTCGAAAGTACAGGATGGGTAATAACATAGGTGATGACCCCTTTGAGTCGTCATAATCCATTTGTTCCATTTGGAATCGAGACACGAACTCTCTGAGCATCTCATTGTCCTTCTGCCTTAACTTGAAAAGGCATGACTTCTTAGTCTCGGCAATGGTTGTGTTGTGTGCCTTTACAAAAGAATCTGGAAGCATAGAAAAATAATCAATAGAGTCAGGTGGTAAATGGTACTACCATATCATAGTTCCCTTTGACATGGTCTCCCCGAATTTCTTTCGTAACACGGATTCGATCTCGTCGTCCTCTAGATCATTCCCTTTAATTGCACATGTGTAACAGGTGACATGCTCATTTGGGTCGGTCGTTCCATTGTACATAGGAATCTCGGGTATGCGGAACTTCTTGGGGATCGATTTGGGAGCCGCGCTTGGGGGGGAAGGGCTTTTGCACGAACTTTTTGGAATCCAAACACTTCAATATTGGTGGTGCCCCCGGGATTTGATCGACCCTGGAGTTATAGATTCCACCTTCTTGTCATTTGCCTCAATCTTCTTTTCCCCCGATTCAACTCGTTTTGTTAGTTCCTCAAGCATCTTTATGATTGCGGGATCGTCCCTCGATTCATCCCTGTTCAATTTCCTTGACACCGATTCGACCCTGTGAATAACTTCCTGGGACGGCTCAGGCTCGATACTGCTTGGTGCATGATTCTGATTTTGGAGATGCGCTATCACTGCTTGCTGAGCCTGCAACATGTTGAAGAACAGCCGAAGGCTGATTCTGTGCTCTTCGCCGCCACGTGTTCTCTAGGCGGATGATCGAACTTCCCTGCGGATGCTACCCTCAGGAACGACAGTCAAATTTGCATTGATGGCCATATGCGAGCTGACGTCGATTGGATCTGCAGCCGGAACTCCATCGAGGCCAACTAGAGGTATGTCGTTCCGTGGTGCTATGTTTTCATTTTCATCATGGTGACCGAAGTCATTGTCCACTTGTACGGGTGTTGCCTGAGAGTTTAACATTTTGATTTTGGAATCAAAGATACTCATGAGAACAAGTGTAAAATAATGTGTGTGTTCCAGGTAATCACTATTATTCTTAGCCCCACGGTGGGCACCAAATTTTTTACCCTAAAAACGGATAACCATTGAATTTATACACGGTTTTAAGGATATGTGATCCAGCTTGGCATAAATTAAGAGGATTCCTACTCTTGATACAGTTCTAATTAATCGACCCATCCTTGATACGTGTCGAGATCTCCATCGTGATCTACGCCCGATCGCGGATATTTTGTCCTTCTGTTATTCGGCTTAGCAAATTTCCCTCGATCTTTCCTGATCTCAATTTTTTTCAGTCCCGGGGTCTCGAGCTTAGCGATATAACCTCGCATCTTGGTTTGATATGATTCGAGGTCGAACCTTAATCTATCACATTCCAGTCTCGATCGGTCATGCAAGGGATGAGCCCAGTTTTACCGCATACAATTTTGTAAGACAATGCTGAATGTATATCCAACCAGCATATCAGGGAAAAGTTGTCAAATGTCGACACAGAAAGAAAGAGATAATTTGAGAAGGTTTATCATATTCTTTTTACAGTACACACTATGCTTCATTGCTTCTTCCCTGTAGAATCTATATTGAGTTATCTTATCGGGTAAACTAATAACCAAACTGATAATGATAGATAACTGATTAACCGATACCTATATATTATCGGTTCGGTTATCAGCTTAGCATAATTATAAACCAATAACCGATAACATTCACAATCGAACTGAATCGACCGATGTCTACCCCTACATTTCATGCTTTTAGAATTCCAATTACTTACTCACTTTGCCCCTTTTTAATCTTCTTTGTTTCTTGTCTTTTTCTTAATTTCTTTTATTTTTTTCATCTTTGTCATTTATCAAAGTTAAGTCATTACTAGAGAAAGCAGTGTCATCCACATAAAGCAGAAGAAGGTTTTGCATCATATTTAAGGGATTCCTCGGTTCGGGCCGAAAAATAAATGTCACTCGATCATTATAAAATTGAATGCAATCTTTTTCTGCACATGAAGATCCGACAAAAGTGCCTTCTGCTTCTAATAGCCTATGAACTAGATAAGAAACACTCTCTTTGTCTAATCACATTTTTATTATTTATTTAAATTATAAAGTTATATCTGCTTTTTTTCTTTTTTCTAAATCTCAAATGTTTAATTGAATTTGATTTTAATTATTTTTCTTTTTTATCCATCTAATTTATTCTTTCTTTGATCTGAAAAAAGACCAAAACATTTTAGTGCGGTTATCATCTATTTATTTATGCACAAAAATTTTGTAAAGAGAACCGAATTAATTCAATATGGATCGAATCGAAAGGAAGTGAATTAATTCAAAATGAGGCGATCAAATATAAATCCCAATTTAATCCCCTTGACTAGTGATAAGTTTACATTAAAGATGGGGGCACCCACAACTATCAAATCCTGGATCCGCCTCTGATTAGGATAAAAAGTTAATAGGAATTGAGTTTGGCCGTTTGGGACAATGCATGGTCGTCTGAAGGGAGGACATGTGGGGTAGATTTGGGTTAGAGAGCTCGGATTTGGACGAGGTTTTGAGGGATTTTCAGAGGCATCGATTTGGTAATGATTATTCACTTTTTTTTGGTTATATCCCACTAATCTATCATTAATTTCACATTCTAATTTACGATTTGAGTTGAGAAATTTGAGAAAAAAATGGAAGAAGTTCTTTAACCTAACTTTTGGGTTTTGATTGAGATTTTCGTATCAGGTTTATGTAATTTTGGTACGAGTAAATTCGCGGCTGAATAGGCGTTCATATTTTGTGATTTTACCTGATTCCAAGACACGGGCACGGGTCGACATTTTGGGCAATTTTTGAAATTCTTGTTATAGTCTTAATTACATTAATTATATTAGTTTATTATAGTTGTATTTATAGTATGTAATTATTTTTGGATAGATTTGGGCCATTCAGAGTCGGAAAACCGAGGAAAAGACGTTCTTGTTGATTGATTGAGCTTGGCTCGAGGTAAGTGGCTTGTCTAATCTTGTGTGAGGAAAATCCCCTTAGGATTGGATACTATTGTGAAAATTCGGTGATATGTGACTATCGTATACACGAGGTGACGAGTGCGTATACGGGCTGATTGTTGAAAATTCGATTTTTAGTGAACAAATAACCTGCCATACCTTAAATGAGTCATCCCGGCATGTGTAGTTATCCTGTTTAGCATAGTATCGCATGTCTACGTGTCTTAAATGTTTATTTGAAATTTCTGCGGCATGCTTAATTGAATCCCTATTTTTCCTTTATTTGTATTAGTCTTAAATTGTAGGATTCTTGTTGTTAATTGTTGTTTCCATCGGTTTCGAGTTGTGTTTATACTTTTGGGACTACGAGGCGGTACCTCGGGAGATCCCGCTGCACATTTACTTTTAGGACTATGAGGTGGTACCTCAGGAGATCCCCTTGCATATTTACCCTTGGGACTACGAAGCGGTACCTTGAGAGATCCCCTATTGAGTATTTACTTTTGGGACTACAAGACGGTATCTCGGGAGCGGCCCTGTTGTTTACCTCAATGTGTTATGTTGTTATTTTTATATAAATTCTCCTTGTTAAATTCTTAGTTTTTCATCATATTGTTATATATTTTGTCTTATTATTATATCCTAGTAGGGCCTTGACCTGATCCCGTCACTACTTTACCCAGGTTAGGCTTGGCACTTATTGGGTATTGTTGTGGTGTACTCATGCGACTCTTCTGCACATATTTTTTGTGCAGATCTATACCACCTACCATCCTTGCTATTAGCTTACCGTACTTACTACTACTTTGGAGACTTCAAGGTATATCTTCCAGAGTCCGCAGACCTCGGAGTCCCCCTCTATCCCCTCTATGTTGTTTCTTCTTTATTTTTCCTAGATACGGATGTACATAGATACTTTGAACTATTCCTTAGAGCTTGTGACTGGTGAATACCGGGTTTTGGGAAATATTGTGATAGTCGAGTGTTGGTTTACTTGTACATTCCGAGCAGCATTTTATCAGCAATATAGTTATCTGTTGAAGTTTAGTTGTTAAAATTCTGCTTTTATTTTCGTTATTCCGCAAATTGTTAGGCTTATCTAGTCGTAGAGATTAGGTGCCATCACGAAATCCTTATGGAGGGAGATTTGGGTCATGACAAGTTCGTAGTAGAGCTCTAGGTTCATAGGTGTTATGAGTCACAAGAAGGTTTAGTAGAGTCTCGTGGATTGGTACGGAGACATCTGTACTTATCTTTGAGAGGCTATGGAACTGTTAGAAAAATTTCACTTCCTTGATTCCTTGTCGTGCAAAATTGTTGACTTCGGAATTCTAAACTTCTGTCTTCTATTCTCTCATAGATGGTGAGGACACGTACCGCTGGATCAGATGACCAAGCACCCGCGCCCCCTGCTAGAGCTGCGAGAGGCTCGGGCCGGAGCTAGGGTACAGATCGAGGACGTCAACATGGTGCATTCAAATCATCCGCACGAGCTACTATAGAGGAGCCCCCAGTAGCTACAGCTCGAGGGCAGGCAGCAACGGCACCTATTGCTGCACTATCCCTCCAGGAGACTCTAGCCAGGGTTTTGAGCTTGTTCAGCACCTTGGCTCAGGCTAGATTGATCCCACTTGCTACAGACACATCTCAGGCCGGGGGAGGAGCACAAACTCCCGCCCCCCGTACCCCAGAGTTGCGGGTTCAGGTCAACTAGGTTCCAAAGATCATACCGATGCAGCTAGTAGCTCCAATTCAGCCTGAGGTTAGGGCAGCAGTTTCTGAGGCGTAGTAGCTCAGGCTTGAGAGGTACAAGAAGTACCACCCTCCTACTTTCGGTGGCTTGGCGTCAGAGCATGCCCAGGGTTTTTCTTGAGGAGTGTCACTTTATCCTCCGTACTACGGGGGTAGCAGAGCCGAGTGGGGTTTCTTTCACTGCGTTCCAGCTTAGAGGAACAACCTATCAGTGGTGGCGTGCTTATGAGTTGGGTAGTCCGGCTGAGGCAGCTTCACTTACTTGGACTCAGTTCTAGGATTTGTTCTTGAGGGAGTATGTTCCCCAGAGTCTCAAAGATGCATGGCACGCGGAGTTTGAGCAGTTGCACCAGCCTTGGTTGCTACAGTTCGAGAGAGGGTCCGTCAGTTTATCGAGGGGCTCAACTCTAGTATCAGGTTTAGCATGGCCCGAGAGTTGGAGATGGATATGGAATACCAGCAGGTTGTGGGGATTGCTAGGATATTGGAAGGTATGCTTGCTCGGAAGAGAGAAGAGAGGGAGGCCAAGAGATCTCGAGAGTCTGGCACTTATAGTGGTACTCTTGCCCCAGCTGTAGCTCTTAATGGTAGGGGCTATGTGAGTCGCCTCATTCATTCAGCACTTCCAGCCGTCAGTGGTATTCCGGCCACTCCTAGGCCCTAGGAGCCTTATTATGCACATCCAGTGTCTAGTGCACATCCTGCTCGGGGTGCTTTCAATGGTCAGTCCAGTCGACCTGGCCCGAGCTAGCCATAGCAGACACGCCCTTCGAGAGCATGTTTTTAGTGTGGCCCCACTCGCCATATGAGGAGGGATTTCCCCAGACTTAGGAGGGGTGCACCTACACAGACTACTCAGGCATCGCGTGCTCCACCAGGTCCTCAGGCTATGATTACAGCACCAACTACTACTTCACCTACTCAGCCAGCTCGAGGTGGAGGTCGGGCAGGTAGAGGTCGCCCTAAAGGGGGAGGCCAGGATAGATATTATGCTCTTCCTGCTCGTACAGAGGTTGTTGCATCCGACTCTGTTATTACAGGTATTGTTCTGGTTTGTCATGGAGATACGCCAGTATTATTTGATTCAAGATCCACTTATTCCTATATGTCATCTTATTTTTCTCTGTATTTGGGAGTATCCCATGATTCTTTGAGTTCTCCTGTTTATGTGTCCACACTAGTGGGAGATTCTATTATTGTTGACCGTGTGCATCGGTCATGTTTGGTTGTTCTTAGTGGTTTTGAGACCAGAGCCGATTTATCATTGCTCAGTATGGTAGATTTTAATATTATTTTGGGCATGGACTGCTTGTCGCTCCATTAGGCTATTCTTGATTGTCACGCCAAGACCATGACACTTTCTATGCCAAGATTACCACGATTAGAGTGGAGAGGTGCCTTAGGTTATACTCCCAGCAGATGTGAGAGATGTCAGTAATAATACCCCTACAGTTGAGTCAGTTCCAGTACTGAGGGATTATCCAGGTGTATTTCCATCTGATCTGTCACGACCCAACCTATGGGTCGCGACGGGCACCTGGTATCTTACTCAACCGAGTACCAACATAACATATCTTTCATATCATACTATCATGGGTAAACGGGCCAAAAGGACCGATTGATATAACAAGAATAAAATATAAGTGCATACTAGACACAGGATGGCCCAACATTATATAGAAACTTACACATGTGACATACAGGCCTATAAAGCTGACATGATCATTTGTAAGCTCAAAACATAGGCCGACAAGGCCATACAAGTATCCATATACCTGACATCTATCTACAAGCCTCTAAAACTACATAAATGTCATATAGGTCGGGACAGGGCTCCGCCATACCAGTTAATACATATCCCAATTATACTAACCAAATAGACAACTCCGGAGCAAGTGGAGTGCAGCAACACCTTCCGCTGAGCTGATAGCCTACTAGGAAAATTGTCAACCTATCTATCGGGACCTGTGGGCATGAAACGCAGTGTCCCCAGGAAAAAGGGACGTCAGTACAAATAAAGTACTGAGTATGTAAGGCAGAAAAGCATAAATAAGAACAGTTGTAAAGAGAGATATAGGAGATACAACCTGTAGCATCTCAGTTCCTCTAAGAGATTGTGACATGAAATGCTTGATACATATATATACATAATCTTTTAAAAACATCCGCCTCTGTGGGCATCATCATCATCATATCGTACCCAGCCTCAAAGAGGACTCGATAAAAACGTACCAGGCCATTATAAGGCTCGGTAGAATCGTACTCGGCCACGTGGAGCTCGGTAAACCCAACTGATCAGTGGTTGCACAATAGGTTCCATACCCGACCGACTATAGCGCGGCTCAGCAGAGGAAAATAGATACTATATATAATGCATGATGGGATCATGAAATCACGCTCTAAAACTTTTGGAGTGACGTAAGGTAGTTGCACCTTCTATTAACATTATGGACATCATACCGTGAATATAATCTTCCCTAGGACTCAAGGATCACACATACTTTCTTAAGATAACTTTATAAGAAAAGAACAACATGAACAACCTTAATCGCTAGGAGTAGATTCATTATGAAATAACGTATCGTGTACATTCGTTTCACTATAGATCATGTCAAAATAAAGAAGGAGGTGAGTTAACATACCTTTGCAATCTCCTCTCCAATCGTCAACAAAGCTCAATATAATCTTCTTACGTCTACAATGAGTGACCCGACTTCGTCGTCATCATATAAGCATTGTAACTCTCATACTTCAAACCCAATATTCTACAAGAAAACGGACAACACCTCCCTGTTTTTACTACTATGAATAACTAATTTTTTACCACACTCAAATATCATACTATTTTAGTAGAAATATTCCTTTTAGGCCTAATATTGATGTTTTAAACTTTTATCTTAC
>ML334798.1:0-18098 GCA_005239505.1 Nicotiana paniculata
TTGCATTTTATGGCAATTAAACTGGAATTCCGCCAAGTCGTGCCTGCATTATCGCCTACCATGGTCCAGGCCAGACGCCTTGGTACGTAGCCGGTACCAAATCGCATTATATTTGTCAGGGACATCAAATACGACCCAAGTAACCATAACCAATGCTTCGAAATGGTGAAGTTACATTTGTTGGCATTTTATGGCAATTTAAACTGGAATTCCGCCACTCTTGCCTGTATTATCGCCTGCCATGGTCCAAGCCGGACGCCTTGGTACGGAGACGGTACCGGATACCATGATATTTATCAGGGACATCAAATGCGACCCAAGGAACCATAACCAATGCTTCGAAATGATCAAGTTAGATTTTTTTGCATTTTATGGCAATTAAACTGGAATTCCGCCAAGTCGTGCTTGTATTATCTCCTGCCATGGTCCAGGCCGGACGCCTTGGTGCATAGCCGATACCGAATCACATGATATTTGTCAGGGACATCAAATACGACCCAAGGAACCATAACCAATGCTTCAAAATGATCAAGTTACATTTTTTGGCATTTTATGGCAATTAAACTGGAATTCCGCCAGTCATGCATGTATTATCGCCTGCCATGTCTAGGCCGGACACCTTGGTACGGAGCCGGTACCGGATTACATGATATTTCTCCAAGAAATCAAATACAACCCAAGTAACCATAACCAATGCTTCGAAAGGATCAAGTTACATTTCTTTTGCATTTTATGGCAATTAAACTGGAATTCTGCCAAGTCGTGTCTGTATTAACTCCTGCCATGGTCCAGGCCGGACGCCTTGGTACATAGCCGGTACTGAATCACATGATATTTGTCAGGGACATCAAATACGACCCAAGGAACCATAACCAATGCTTCGAAATGATCAAGTTAAATTTTTTGGAATTTTATGGTAATTAAACTGGAATTCCGCCAGTCATGCATGTATTATCGCCTGCCATGGTCCAGGCCGGACACCTTGGTACGGAGTCGGTACCGAACCGCATGGTATTTTTCTAGGACATCAAATACAACCCAAGAAATCATAACCAACTCTTCAAAAGGATCAAGTTACATTTTTTGGCATTTTTTGGCAAATAAACTAGAATTCCGCCAAGTCGTGCCTGCATTATCGCCTTCCATGGTCCAGGCCGGACGCCTTGGTACGTAGCCGGTATTGAACCGCATGATATTTGTCCGGGACATCAAATACAACCCAAGAAATCATAACCAACTCTTCAAAAGGATCAAGTTACATTTTTTGGCATTTTTTGGCAAATAAACTAGAATTCCGCCAAGTCGTGCCTGCATTATCGCCTTCCATGGTCCAGGCCGGAGACCTTGGTACGGAGCCGGTACCGGATCACATGATATTTCTCCAAGAAATCAAATACAACCCAAGTAACCATAACCAATGCTTCGAAAGGATCAAGTTACATTTTTGTTTCATTTTATGGAAATTAAACTGGAATTCCGCCAAGTCGTGCCTGTATTATCTCCTGCCATGGTCCAGGTCGGACGCCTTGGTACATATCCGGTACCGAATCGCATGATATTTGTCAGGGACATCAAACACGACCCAAGGAACCATATCCAATGCTTCGAAATGATCAAGTTACATTTTTTGGCATTTTATGGCAATTAAAATGGAATTCCGCCAGTCATACATGTATTATCGCCTGCCATGGTCCGGCCGGACACCTTGGTACTGAGCCGGTACCGAATCGCATGGTATTTTTCTAGGACATCAAATACAACCCAAGAAACCATAACCAACTCTTCGAAAGGATAGAGTTACATTTTTTGGCATTTTATTGCATATAAACTAGAATTCCGCCAAGTCGTGCCTGCATTATCGCCTTCCATGGTCCAGGCCGGACGCCTTGGTACGTAGCCGGTATTGAACCACATGATATTTGTCCGAGACATCAAATACAACCCAAGGAACCATATCCAATGCTTCGAAATGATCAAGTTACATTTTTTGGAATTTTATGGTAATTAAACTAGAAATCCGCCAGCCGTGCCTGTATTATTGCCTCCAATAGTCAAGGCCGGACGCCTTGGTACTAAGCCGGTACCGGATCACATGATATTTCTCCGGGAAATCAAATACAACCCAAGGAACCATAAAACAATGCTTCGAAATGATCAAGTTACATTTTTTGGCATTTTATGGCAATTTAAACTGGAATTCCGCAACTCTTGCATGTATTATCACCTGCCATGGTCCAAGCCGGACGCCTTGGTACGGAGCCGGTACCGGATACCATGATATTTATTAGGGACATCAAATAAGACCCAAGGAACCATAACCAACGCTTCGAAATTATCAGGTTACATTTTTTTTGCATTTTATGGCAATTAAACTGGAATTCCGCCAAGTCGTGCCTGCATTATCTCCTGCCATGGTCCAGGCCGGACGCCTTGTTACATAGCCGGTACCGAATCACATGATATTTTCAGGGACATCAAATACGACCCAAGGAACCATAACCAATGCTTCGAAATGATCAAGTTACATTTTTTGGAATTTTATGGCAATTAAACTGGAATTCCGCCAGTCGTGCCTGTATTATCCCCTTCCATAGTACAGGCCGGACGCTTGGGTACGGAGCCGGTACCGGATCACATGATATTTCTCCGGGACATCAAATACGACCTAAGGAACCATAACCAACGTATCGAAATGATCAAGTTATATTTTTTGGCATTCTATGGCAATTAAACTGGAATTCCGACAGTCGTGCCTGTATTATCGACTGCCATGGTCCAGGCTGGACGCCTTGGTACGGAGCCAGTATCGGATAGCATGATATTTGTCCGGGACATCAAATACGACCTAAGGAACCATAAACAATGCTTCAAAATGATCAAGTTACATTTTTTTGAATTTTAAGGCAATTAAACTGGAATTCCGCTAGTCGTACCTGTATTATCGCTTGACATGGTACAGCCCGGACGCCTTGGTACGGAGCTGGTAACGAATTGCATGATATTTGTTCGTGACTGAAAATACAATCCTACGAACCATAACCAACGCTTCGAAATGATCATGTTACAACTTTTGGGATTTTATGGCAATTAAACTGAAATTTTGCCAATCGTGCCTGTATTATCGCTTGACATGGTCCAGGCCGGACGCCTTGGTACGAAGCTGATAATGGATCGCATGATATTTCTCCGGGACATCAAATAGGACCCAAGGAACCATAACCAATGCCTCGAAATGATTAAGATATATCTTTTGGCATTTTATGGCAACTAAACTGGAATTCCGCCAGTCGTGCATGTATTATCGCCTGCCATGGTCCAGACTGGATGCCATGGTACGAAGCCGGTACCGGATAGCATGATATTTTTCCGTGACATCAAATACGACCCAAGGAACCATAAACAACGCTTCAAAATTATCAAGTTACATTTTTTGGAATTTTATGGAAATTAAACTGGAATTCTGTTAGTCATACCTGTATTATCGCTTGACATGGTCCAGGATGGACGCCTTGGTGCGGAGCTGGTATCGGATCGCATGATATTTGCCAGTGACCGCAAATACGATCCAAGGAACCATAACCAACACTTCAAAACTATCATGTTACTATTTTTGGGATTTTATTGCAATTAAACTGAAATTTCGCAAATCGTGCCTGTATTATAGCCTGACATGGTCCAGGCCTGACGCCTTGGTACGGAGCCGGTACAGGATTGCATGATATTTGTCTAGGACATTAAATACGACCCAATGAACCATAACCAGCGCTTCAAAATGATCAAGCTACATTTTTGCCATTTTATGGCAATTAAACTGGAATTACGCTAGTCGTGCCGGTATTATCGCCTCCCATGGTCCAGACTGGACGCCTTGGTACGGAGCCGGTACCGGAAAGCATGATATTTGTACTGGACATCAAATACGATCCAAGGAACCATAACCAACGCTTCGAAATGATCAAGTTACATTTTTTTCATTTTATGGCAATTAAACTGGAATTCTACCAGTCGTGCCTGTATTATCGCCTGCCATGGCCAGGCGGGACGCCTTGGTACGGAGCCGGTACCAGATCTCGTGATATTTGTCCGGGACATCAAATACGACCCAAGGAACCATAACCAATGCTTCGAAATGATCAAGTTACATTTTTTTCATTTTATGGCAATTAAACTGGAATTCTACCAGTCGTGCCTGTATTATCGCCTGCCATGGCCAGGCGGGACGCCTTGGTACGGAGCCGGTACCAGATCTCGTGATATTTGTCCGGGACATCAAATACGACCCAAGGAACCATAACCAATGCTTCGAAATGATCAAGTTACATTTTTTTCATTTTATGGCAATTAAACTGGAATTCTACCAGTCGTGCCTGTATTATCGCCTGCCATGGCCAGGCGGGACGCCTTGGTACGGAGCCGGTACCAGATCTCGTGATATTTGTCCGGGACATCAAATACGACCCAAGGAACCATAACCAACTCTTCAAAATAATCAAGTTATATTTTTTGGCATTTTATGGTAATTAAACTGGAATTCCGTAACTCGTGCATGTATTATCGCCTGCCATGTTCCAGGCGGGACGCCTTAGTACGGAGCCGGCACCGGATCTCATGATATTTTTCCGGGACATCAAATACGACCCAAGGAACCATAACCAATGCTTCGAAATGATCAAGTTACATTTTTTGGTATTTTATGGCAATTAAACTGGAATTCCGCCAGTCGTGCGTGTATTATCGCTTCCCATGGTCCAGGGCAGACCCCTTGGTACGGAGCCGGTACCGGGTCGTATGATATATTTTCAGGGACATCAAATATGACCCAAGGAACTATAACCAACGCTTCGAAATGATCAAGTTGCATTTTTTGGCATTTTATGGATATTAAACTGGAATTCCACCAGTCGTGCATGTATTATCGCCATCCATGGTCCAGGCCGGTCGCCTTGGTATGGAGATGGTACCAGATCGCATGATATTTTTTCAGGAAATCAAATAAAACCCAAGGAACCATAACCAACTCTTCAAAATGGTCAAGTTACATTTTTTGGCATTTTATGGAAATTAAACTGGAATTCCATCAGTCGTGCATGTATTATCGCTTGTCATGGACCAGGTCGGACGCCGTGGTACGTAGCCGGTACTGAATCGCATGATATTTGTCTGGTACATCAAATATGACTCAAGGAACCATAACCAACGCTTCAAAATGATCAAGTTACATTTTTTGGCATTTTATGGAATTAAACTTTAATTCCGCTAGTCATGCCTGTATTATCGCCTGCCATGGTCCAGGTCGGACACCTTGGTACGGAGCTGGTATTAAATCTCACGATACTTTTCCGAGAAATCAAATACAACACAAGGAACCATAACCAACACTTCGAAATGATCAATTTACATTTTTTGGCATTTTATGGCAATTAAACTGGAATTCCGCCAGTCGTGCCTGTATTATTGCCTGCCATGGTCCAGGCCAGACGCCTTAGTACGGAGCCGTTACCGGATCGCATGATATGACATAGAATACGACCCAAGTAACCATAACCAACGCTTCGAAATGACCAAGTTATATTATTTGGTAGTTTATGGCAATTAAACTGAAATTCCGCCAGTCGTGCATGTATTACCGCCAGCCATGGTCCAGTCCGGAAGCCTTGGTACAGAGCCGGTACCGGGTCGCATGATATTTGTACAGGACATAAAATATGACCCAAGGAACCATAACCAACGCTACGAAATGATCAAGTTACATTCTTTGGCATTTTATGGAAATTAAACTTGAATTCAGCCAGTCGTGCCTGTATTATCGCCATCCATGATCCAGGCCAGACGCCTTGGTATGGATCCGGTACTGGATCGCATGATATTTGTCTGGGACATCAAATACAACCCAAGGATTCATAACCAATGATTCGAAATGATCAAGTTACATTTTTTGGAATTTTAGGACAATTAAACTGGAATTCCACCAGTCGTGCCTGTATTATTGCCTACCATAGTTTAGGTCGGACGCCTTGGTACGGAGATGCAAACCGGATCACATGATATTTCTCCAGGACAACAAATACGACCCAAGGAATCATAACCAACGCTTCGAAAAGATCAACTTACATTTTTTGGCATTTTATGGCAATTAAACTGGAATTCCGCCAGTCGTGCCTGTATTATCGCCTGCCATGGTCCAGACTGGTCTTCTTGGTACGGAGCCGGTACCGGATATCATGATATTTGTGAGGGACCTAACATACCACCCAAGGAACCATAACCAATGCTTCTAAATAATCAAGTTATATTTTTTGGCATTTTATGGCGATTAAACTGGAATTCCGCTAGTCGTGTCTGTATTAACGCCTGCCATGGTCCAGGCCGGACGCCTTGGTACGGAGATGGTATCGGATCGCATGATATTTCTCCAGGATATCAAATACGACGCAAGGAACCATAACCAATGCTTCGAAATGATCAAATTACATTTATTGGCATTTTATGGCAATTAAACTGGAATTCTGCCAGTCGTGCCTGTATTATCGCCTGCCATGGTCCAGGAGGGACACCTTGGTACGGAGCCGGTACCGGATCTCATGATATTTGTTTGGGACATCAAATATGACCCAAGGAACCATAACCAACGCTTAAATATGATCAAGTTACCTTTTTGGCATTTTATGGCAACCAGACACCTTGGTACGGAGTCAGTACCGGATCGCATGATATTTGTCCAGGATATCAAATATGACCCAAGGAACCATAAACAACGCTTCGAAATGATCAAGTTACATTTTTTGGCATTTTATGGAAATTAAACTTGAATTCCGCCAGTCGTGCCTGTATTATCGCCTGACATGGTCCAGGCTGGACGCTTTGGTACGGAGCCGGTACCGGGTCGCATAAAATTTGTCCGGGATATTAAATATGACCCAAGGAACCATAACAAATGCTTCGAAATGATCAAGTTAGATTTTTTGGCATCTTATGGCAATTAAACTGGAATTCTGCCAGCCGTGTCTGTATTATCGCCATCTATGGTCCAGGCCGGACGCCTTGGTATGGTGCCGGTACCGGATCGCATGATATTTTTCCAGGACATCAAATACAACCCAAGGAACCATAAACAACTCTTCGAAATGATCAATTTACATTTTTTGGCATTTTATGGCAATTAAACTGGAATTCCGCCAAGTCGTGTTTGTATTATCGCCTGCCATGGTCCAGGCCAGACGCCATGGTACACAGACGGTACCGGATATCATGATATTTGTCCGGGACATCGAATACGACTCAAGGAACCATAACCAACACTTCGAAATGATCAAGTTATATTTTTTGGCATTTTATGGCAATTAAACTGGAAATCCGACATTCATGCCTGTATTATTGCCTGCCGTGGTTTAGGCCGGACGCCTTGGTAAGGAGCCAGTACCGGGTCGCATGATATTTGTCCGGGATGTGAAATATGACCCAAGGAACCATAACCAACGCTACGAAATGATCAAGTTACTTTTTTTGGCATTTTATGGCAATTACACTGGAATTCCGTCAGTCGTGCATGTATCATCGCCTGCCATGGTCCAAGCCGGACGCCATGGTACACAGACGGTACCGGATATCATGATATTTGTCCGGGACATCGAATACGACCCAAGGAACCATAACCAACACTTTGAAATGATCAAGTTACATTTTTTGGCATTTTATGGCAATTAAACTGGAATTCCGACATTCGTGCCTGTATTATCGCCTGTCGTGGTTTAGGCCGGACGCCTTGGTAAGGAGCCAGTACCGGGTCGCATGATATCTGTCCGGGATGTGAAATATGACCCAAGGAACCATAACCAATACTTCGAAATGATCAAGTTAATTTTTTGGCATTTTATGGCAATTAAACTGGAATTCCGCCAGTCGTGCCTGTATTATTGCCTACCATGATCCAGGACGGACGCCTTGGTATGGAGCCAGTACCGGATTGCATGATATTTTCCGGGACGTAAAATACGACCCAAGGAACCATAACCAATGCTTCGAAGATCAAGTTATATTATTTGGTATTTTATGGCAATTAAACTGGAATTCCGCCAGTCGTGCATGTATTACCGCTTGCCATGGTCCAGTCCGGATGCCTTGGTGCTGAGCAGGTGCCGGATCGGATGATCAAGTTACATTTTTTAGCATTTTAAGGCAATTAAACTGGAATTCAGCCAGTCGTGCCTCTATTATCGCTATCCATGGTCCAGGCCGGATGCCTTGGTATGGATCCGGTACCGGATCGCAAAAAATTTGTCCTGAACATAAAATACAACCCAAGAAACCATAACCAACTCTTATAAAGGATCAAGTTACATTTTTTGGCATTTTATGGCAATTTAAGTAGAATTCCGCTAAGCCGTGCCTGCATTATCGCCTTCCATGGTCCAGGCCGGACGCCTTGGTACGTAACCAGCACCGAATCGCATGATATTTGTCCGGGACATCAAATAAAACCCAAGGATTCATAACCAACGCTTCAAAACGATCAACTTACATTTTTTGGCATTTTATGGCAATTAAACTGGAATTCCGCCAGTCGTGCCTGTATTATCGTCGGCCATGGTCCAGGCCGGACGCCTAGGTACGGAGCCGGTACCGAATCGCATGATATTTCTCCAGGACATTAAATACGACCCAAGGAACCATAACCAATGGTTCGAAATGATCAAATTACATTTTTGGCATTTTATGGCAATTAAACTGGAATTCCGCCAGTCGTGCCTGTATTATCGTCGGCCATGGTCCAGGCCGGACGCCTTGGTATGGATATGGTACCGGATCTCCTGATATTTGTTCGGGACATCAAATACGATCCAAGGAACAATAACCAACGCTTCGAAATGATCAAGTTACATTTTTTGGCATTTTATGGCAACCGGACTCCTTGGTACAGAGCCAGTACTGGATCGCATGATATTTGTCCAGGATATCAAATATGACCCAAGGAACCATAACCAACTCTTTGAAATGATCAAGTTACATTTTTTGGCATTTTATGGCAATTAACTAGAAATTCCGCCAATCGTGCTTGTATTATCGCCTGCCATGGTCAAGGCCGGACGCCTTGGTATGGAGCCGGTATCGGTTCGCATGATATTTGTCCGGGATATTAAACATGACCCAAGGAACCATAACCAACACTTCGAAATAATCAAGTTAGATTTTTTCGCATTTTATGGCAATTAAACTGGAATTCTGCCAAGTCGTGCCTCTATTATCGCCTGCCATGGTCCAGGCCGGACGTCGTGGTACGTAGCCGGTACCGAATCGCATGATATTTGTACGGTACATCAAATATGACCCAAGGAACCATTACCAACACTTCGAAAGGATCAAGTTATTTTTTTGGCATTTTATGGCAATTAAACTGGAATTGCGCCAGTCATGCCTGTATTATCGCTTACTGTGGTCCAGGTTGGACTACTTGGTACGGAGCCGTTGCCGGATCACACGATATTTTTTCGGGACATAAACTACGACCCGAGGAACCATAACCAACGCTTTGAAATGATCAAGTTACTTTTTTTGGCATTTTATGGCAATTAAACTGGAATTCCGTCAGTCGTTCATGTATTATTACCTACCATGGTCCAGGCCGGACGCCTTGGTATGGAGTCGGTACCAGATCACATGGTATTTGTCCGGGATATCAAATATTACCCGAGGAAAAATAATCAACGCTTTGAAATGACCAAGTTACATTTTTTGGCATTTTATGGCAATTAAACTGAAATTCCGACAGTCGTGCCTTTATTATCACCTGCCATGGTCTAGGCCGGACGCCGTGGTAAGGAGTTGGTACCAGGTCGCATGATATTTGTCCGGGATATGAAATATGACCCAAGGAAGCATAACCAATGCTTCGAAATGATAGTGTTACATTTTTGGCATTTTATGGCAATTAAACTGGAATTCCGCCAAGTCGTGCCTCTATTATCGCCTGCCATGGTCCAGGCCGGACGTCGTGGTACGTAGCCGGTACTGAATCGCATGATATTTGTCCGGTACATCAAATATGACCCAAGGAACCATAACCAACACTTCGAAAGGATCAAGTTACTTTTTTGGCATTTTATGGCAATTAAACTGGAATTGCGCCAGTCATGCCTGTATTATCGCTTACTGTGGTCCAGGTCGGACTACTTGGTACGGAGCCGTTATCGGATCACATGATATTTTTTCGGGACATAAAATACGACCCAAGGAACCATAACCAACGCTTTGAAATGATCAAGTTACTTTTTTGGCATTTTCTGGCAATTAAACTGGAATTCCGTCAGTCGTGCCTTTATTATCACCTGCCATGGTCTAGGCCGGACGCCGTGGTAAGGAGTCGGTACCAGGTCGCATGATATTTGTCCGGGATATGAAATATGAACCAAGGAACCATAACCAATGCTTCGAAATGATAGTGTTACATTTTTGGCATTTTATGGTAATTAAACTGGAATTTCGCTAGTCGTGCCAGTATTATCGCCTGCCATGGTCCAGGCCGGACGCATTGGTACGGAGCCGGTACCGGGTCGCATGATATTTGTCCGGGACATTAAATATGACGCAAGTAACCATAACCAACGCTTCGAAATGATCAAGTTACATTTTTTGTCATTTTATGGCAATTAAACTGGAATTTCGCCATCGTGCCTGTATTAGCGCCTGCCATGGTCCAGGCCGGACGCCTTCGTACGGAGCCGGTACTGGATCACATGATATTTTTCCTGGACATCAAATACGACCCAAGGAACCATAACTAATGCTCCGAATTTATAAAGTTAAATTTTTTTAGCATTTTATGGCAATTAAACTAGAATTCCATCAGTCGTGCATGTATTATTGCTTGCCATGGTCCATGTCGGAAGCCTTGGTACGGAGCCGGTACTGGATCGCATGATATTTTTCAGTAATAGAAAATATGACCCAATTAACCATAACAGAGGCTTCGAAATGATCAAATTACATTTTTGGCATTTTATGGCAATTAAACTAGAATTCCGCCAGTCGTGCCTGTATTATCGCCTGCCATGGTCCATGCAGGACGCCTTGGTACGGAGCAGGTACCGCGTCGCATGATATTTGTCCGGGACATTAAATATGACCCAAGGAACCATAACCAACGCTTCGAAATGATCAAGTTACATTTTTTGGCATTTTATGGCTATTAATCTGGAATTTCGCCAATCGTGCCTGTATTATCGCCATCCACGGTCCAGGCCGGATGCCTTGGTATGGAGCCGGTACCAGATCGCATGATATTTTTTCGGGACATCAAATACAATCCAAGGAACCTTAACCAACTCTTCGAAATGATCAAGTTACATTTTTTGGTATTTTATGGCAATTAAACTGGAATTCCGCCAAGTCGTGCTTGTATTAATGCCTGCCATGGTCCAGGTCGGACGATGTGTTACGTAGCCGGTACCGAATCACATGATATTTGTCCGGGATATCAAATATGACCCCAGGAACCATAACCAAAACTTTGAAATGATCAAGTTACACTTTTTGGCATTTTATGGCAATTAAACTGGAATTCCGCCGGCCGTGCCTGTATTATTTCCTGCCATAGTCCAGGCCCGACGCCTTGGTACGGAGCCGGTAGCGGATCACATGATATATATCCTAGTATCTCAAATACGACCCAAGGAACCATAACGAACACTTCAAAATGATCAAGTTACATTTTTTGGTATTTTATGGCTATTAAACTGGAATTCTGCTAGTCGTGCCTATATTATTGCCTGCCATGCTCTAGGCCAGAAGCCTTGGTACGGAGCCGTTACCGGATCACATGATATTTCTCCAGGACATCAAATACCACCCAAGTAACCATAACCAACGCTTCGAAATGATGAAATTACATTTTTGGCATTTTATGGCAATTAAACTGGAATTCCGGATGTCGTGCCTGCATTATCTCCTGCCATGGCCCAGGCCGGACGCCTTGGTATGGATCCGGTACCGTATCTCATGATATTTATCCGGGACATCAAATACGACCCAAGGAACCATAACCAACGCTTCGTAATGATCAAGTTACATTTTTTTGCATTCTATGGCAATTAAAATGGAATTCCGCCAGTCGTGCCTGTATTAGTGCTTATAACGGTCCAGGCCGAACGCCTTGGTATGGGGCCGGTATTGGATCGCATGATATTTGTCCTGGACATCAAATACGACCCAAGGAACCATAACCAACGCTTCGAAATGATCAAGTTACATTATTTGGCATTTTATGGTAGTTAAATTGGAATTCTACCAGTCGTGCCTGTATTATCGCCATCCATGGTCCAGTACGGACGCCTTGGTATGGAGCCGGTACCGGATCGCATGTTATTTTTGCGGGACATGAAATGCAACCAAAGGAACCATAACCAACTCTTCGAAATGATCAAGTTATATTTTTTGGCATTATATGGAAATTAAACTGGAATTCCGTCAGTCGTGCATGTATTATCGCCTGCCATGGTCCAGGTCGGACGCCTTGGTATGGAGCCGGTACCGGATCACATGATATTTGTCCGGGATATAAAAAAATATGACCCAAGGAACCATAACCAACGCTTCGAAATGATAAAGTTATATTTTTTGGCATTTTATGGCAATTAAACTGGAATTCCGCCAGTCGTGCATGTATTATTGCCTGCCATGGTCCAGGCCGGACACCTTGGTACGGAGCCGGTACGAGGTCGCATGATATTTGTCCGTGACCTTAAATATGACCCAAGTAACCATAACCAACGCTTCGAAATGACTAAGTTACATTTTTTGGCATTTTATGGAAATTAAACTGGAATTTCGCCAGTCGTGCCTGTATTATCGCCATCCATGGTCCAGGCCGGACGCCTTGGTATGGAGCCGGTACCGGATCGCAAGATATTTTTTTGGGACATCAAATACAACCCAAGGAACCATAACCAACTCTTCGAAATGATCAAGTTACATTTTTTGGCATTTTATGGCAATTAAACTAGAATTCCGCCAAGTCGTGCTTGTATTATCGCCTGCCATGGTCCAGGCCAGACGCCTTGGTATGGATCCGGTACTGAATTACATGATATTTGTCCGGGACATCAAATAATACCCAAAGAACCATAACCAAAACTTCAAAATGATATTTGTCCGGTAAATCAAATACAACCCAAGGATTCATAACCAACACTTGGAAATGATCAAGTTACATTTTTTGGAATTTTATGGCAATTAAACTTGAATTCCACCAGCCGTGCCTGTATTATTGTCTGCCATAGTCCAGGCCGGATGCCTTGGTACGAAGCTGGTACCGGATCACATGATATTTATCCAGGACATCAAATACGACCCAAGGAGTAAGAACCAACACTTTGAAATAATCAAGTTACATTTTTTGGCATTTTATGTCAATTAAACTGGAATTCCGCCAGCCGTGCCTGTATTATCGCCTGCCATGGTCTTGGCCGGATGCCTTGGTACGGAGCCGTTACCGGATCACATGATATTTCTCCAGGACATCAAATACGACCCAAGGAACCATAACCAACACTTCAAAATGATGAAGTTACATTTTTTGGCATTTTTTGGCATTTTATGGCAATTAAACTGGGATTTCGCCAGTCATGCCTGTATTATCTCCTGCCATGGTCCAGGCCGGAAGCCTTGGTACGGAGCCGGTACCGGGTCACATGATATTTGTCCGGGATATCAAATATGACCCAAGAAACCATAACCAATGCTTCGAATTGATCAAGTTACATTTTTTGGCATTTTATGGCAATTAAACTAGGATTTCGCCACTCGTGCCTGTATTATCGCCTGCTATGGTCCAGGCCGGACGCCTTGGTACGGAGTCGGTACTGCGCCGCATGATATTTGTACGGGACATCAAATATGACCAAAGGAACCATAACTGACGCTTCGTGCTTGTATGAAAATTAAACTGGAATTTCGCCAAGTCGTGCTTGTATTATCGCCTACCATGGTCCAGGCCGGACGCCTTGGTACGGAGCCACTACCGGATCACATGATATTTTTCCGAGATATAAAATATGACCCAAGGAACCATAACCAACGCTTCGAAATGATCAAGTTACAGTTTTTGGCATTCTATGGCATTTAAACTGGAATTCCGCAGTCGTGCCTGTATTATCGCCATCCACGGTCCAGGCCGGACGCCTTGGTATGGAGCCGGTACCGGATCGCATCATATTTTTCCGGGACATCAAATACAACCAAAGGAACAATAACCAACTCTTCGAAATGATCAAGTTACATTTTTTGGCATTATATGGCAATTAAACTTAAATTCCGTCACTCGTGCATGTATTATCGCCTGCCATGGTCCAGGTCGGACGCCTTGGTACGGAGCCGGTACCGGGTCGCATGATATTTGTCTGGGATATTAAATATGACCCAAGTAACCATAACCAAAACTTCAAAATGATCAAGTTATATTTTTTTTCATTTTATGGCAATTAAACTGGAATTGCGCCAGTCATGCCTGTATTATCGTCTGCCATCGTCCCGGTCGGACACCTTGGTACGGAGCCGGTACCGAATCTCATGATATTTGTCCGAGACATCAAATACGACACAAGGAACCATAACCAACGCTTCGAAATGATCATGTTATATTTTTTGGCATTTTATGGCAATTAAACTTTCATTTGGCTAGTAGTGCCTGTATTATCGCCTGCCATGGTCCAGGCCGGACGCCTTGGTACAGAGCCGTTAGCGGATCACATGATATTTTTTCGGGATGTCAAATACGACCCATGTAACCATAACCAACACTTCGAAATGATCAAGTTACATTTTTTGGCATTTATGGCAATTAAACTGGAATTCCGTCAGTCGTGCATGTATTATCGCCTGCCATGGTCCACACCGGACTCCTTGGTACGGAGACGGTATCGAATCGCATGATATTTGTCTGTGATATCAAATATGACCCAAGGAACCATAACCAACGCTTTGAAATGAGCAAGTTATATTTATTGGCATTTTATGACAATTAAACTAGAATTCTGATAGTCGTGCCTGTATTATCGCCTACCATGGTCCAGGCCAGACGCCTTGGTACGGAGCCGGTACCGGGTCACATGATATTTTTTTGGGATATGAAATATGACCCAAGGAACCATAATCAACGCTTCGAAATGATCAAGTTAAATTTTTTGGCATTATATGGCAATTAAACTGCAACTCCACCAGTCATGCCTGTATTATCGCCTGCCATGGTCCAGGCAGGACGCCTTAGTACGGAGATGGTACTGGGTCTCATGCTATTTTTGCGGGACATTAAATATGAACCAAGGAACCATAACCAACGCTTCGAAATGATCAATTTAGATTTTTTGTCAATTAAATTGGAATTCCGGCAGTCGTGCCTGTATTATCGCCTACCATGGTCCAGGTTGGACACCTAGGTACGAAGCCGGTACCGGGTTGCATGATATTTGTCCAGTATATGAAATATGACCCAAGAAACCATAACCAACGCTTCGAAATGATCAAGTTACATTTTTTGGCATTTTATGGAAATTAAAGTAGAATTCCGCCAGTAGTGCCTGTGTTATCGCATGCCATGGTCCAGGCCGGACTCCTTGGTACGGAGCCGGTATCGGATCACATGATATTTGTCCAGGATATCAAATACAACCCACAGAACCATAACCTATGCTTTGAAATGATCAAGTTACATTTTATGGCAATTAAACTGGAATTCTGACAGTCGTGCATGTATTATCGCCTGCCATGGTCCAGGACGGACGCCTTGGTATAGAGACGGCACCAGATCGCATGATATTTCTCCAGGACATCAAATACGACCCATAGGACCATAACCAACGCTTTGAAATGATCAAGTTACATTTTATGGCAATTAAACTGGAATTCCGCCAGTCGTGCCTGTATTATCACCTGCCATGGTCCAGGCCGGACGCCTTGGTACTGATCCGGTACCGGTCGCATGATATTTGTCCGTGACATTAAATATGACCCAAGGAACCATAACCAACGCTTCGAAATGAGCAAGTTATATTGGTTGGCATTTTATGGAAATTAAACTTGAATTCCGCAAGTCGTGCTTGTATTAGCACCTGCTATGGTCCAGGTCGGATACCTTGGTACGGAGCCGGTACCGGATCACATGATATTTGTCCTGGACCACAAATACGACCCAAGGAACCATAACCAACGCTTCCAAATGATCAAGTTACATTTTTCTGTATTTTATGGCAATTAAACTGGAATTTCGCCAGTCGTGCCTTTATTATCGCCTACCATGGTCCAGGCCGGACGCCTTGGTAGAAAGACAGTACCGGATCGTATGATATTTCTCCAGGACATCAAATACGACCCACAAAACCATAACCAACGCATTGAAATGATAAAGTTACGTATTTGCGAGACATTAAATATGAACCAAGGAACCATGACCAACGCTTCGAAATGATCAATTTAGATTTTTTGTCATTTTATGTCAATTAAATTGGAATTCCGACAGTCGTGCATGTATTATCGCCTGCCATGGTCCAGGCCGGACGCCTTGGTATAGAGACGGTACCGGATCACATGATATTTCTCCACGACATCAAATACGATCCACAGAACCATAACCAACGCTTTGAAATAATCAAGTTACATTTTTTGGCGTTTTATGGCAATTAAACTGGAATTCCGTCAGTCGTGCATGTATTATCGCCTGCCATGGTCCAGGCCGGACGCCTTGGTATAGAGACGGTACCGGATCACATGATATTTCTCCACGACATCAAATACGATCCACAGAACCATAACCAACGCTTCGAAATGATCAATTTAGATTTTTTGTCATTTTATGTCAATTAAATTGGAATTCCGACAGTCGTGCCTGTATTATCGCCTACCATGGTCCAGGCCAGACGCCTTGGTACAGAGCCGGTACCGGGTCACATGATATTTTTCTGAGATATGAAATATGACCCAAGGAACCATAATCAACGCTTCGAAATGATCAAGTTAAATTTTTTGGCATTATATGGCAATTAAACTGCAATTCCACCAGTAATGCCTGTATTATCCCCTGCCATGGTCCAGGCAGGACGCCTTGGTACGGAGATGGTACTGGGTCTCATGCTATTTTTGCGGGACATTAAATATGAACCAAGGAACCATAACCAACGCTTCGAAATGATCAATTTAGATTTTTTGTCAATTAAATTGGAATTCCGGCAGTCGTGCCCGTATTATCGCCTGCCATGGTCCAGGCTGGACACCTAGGTACGAAGCCGGTACCGGGTTGCATGATATTTGTCCAGTATATGAAATATGACCCAAGGAACCATAACCAACGCTTCGAAATGATCAAGTTACATTTTATGGCAATTAAACTGGAATTCCGCCAGTCGTGCCTGTATTATCACCTGCCATGGTCCAGGCCGGACGCCTTGGTACGGAGCCGGTATCGGATCACATGATATTTGTCCAGGATATCAAATACAACCCACAGAACCATAACCTATGCTTTGAAATGATCAAGTTACATTTTATGGCAATTAAACTGGAATTCCGACAGTCGTGCATGTATTATCGCCTGCCATGGTCCAGGACGGACGCCTTGGTATAGAGACGGTACCAGATCGCATGATATTTCTCCAGGACATCAAATACGACCCATAGGACCATAACCAACGCTTTGAAATGATCAAGTTACATTTTTTGGCGTTTTATGGAAATTAAACTGGAATTCCGTCAATCGTGCATGTATTATCACCTGCCATGGTCCAGGCCGGACGCCTTGGTACGGAGCCGGTACCGGATCACATGATATTTTTCCGGGANACAAGTTATATTGGTTGGCATTTTATGGAAATTAAACTTGAATTCCGCAAGTCGTGCCTATATTAGCACCTGCTATGGTCCAGGTCGGACACCTTGGTACGGAGCTGGTACCGGATCACATGATATTTGTCCTGGACCACAAATATGACTCAAGGAACCATAACCAACGCTTCCAAATGATCAAGTTACATTTTTCTGTATTTTATGGCAATTAAACTGGAATTCCGCCAGTCGTGCCTTTATTATCGCCTACCATGGTCCAGGCCGGACGCCTTGGT
>MDKI01270889.1:0-15096 GCA_005239505.1 Nicotiana paniculata
TATATATATATATATACACATACATACCAACGTTACTTTTAAACTTAAAGGAAACTATAAAAAATAAGAAAACTCAATATTTAAACTATAGTTTAAATTATGCAAAAAAAATAAAATAATAGTTTACTTATTAAAATTCTAATTAAAAGATACTCCGTATATATATTCACACTTTAATAATGTGATTATTATTATGATTATTTATTTACTTATTTTAATTAAATAAAATCTACTAAGTGTAAGATAAAAGCTTAAAACATTAATATTAGGCCTAAAAGGAATATTTACACTAAAATAGTATAATATTTGAGTGTGGTCAAAAATTAGTTGTTCACAAAGGTAACAATCAAAGTCAGGCAGTAATTGGGGAATCAGAATCAATCAACATAAGATCAATATAAGTACTCCCTTCAATTAATGAGTTAACTTTGAATGGTAATAGATATGCAATAAATAAGGAAAAATACCATATGACTGGAATATAACACAATAAGAAAATAGTTTCAGCACAGTACCAGTATAGAACATGTAATTGAGGCTAGGTTCAGAGGATTCTAATTAAGGAAATAACATGAGAATTAATTTGACAGCATAGTCGACCATAAAATAAGGCAAGAAATAAGCTAAGGTCGGAAAATCAGCAGGGGCATCATCATAAAGGATTAGTGAAAGGTATCAATCACAGGGAATCAAGGTTTCAAATAGGAAATAGTACTGATTAGGGGGAATCAACACAAATTGCACAGAATAATGATAAGCAAGGCAGAAGGCAAGAATTAGAACCCTAATAGACATGGTAAAGTAAAGATCATATAGAATCAGGGATTCAAACTGAATATAGTACTGATAAACATAAACCTCTGAGAATAAGTGAGGTAAGCACATAATAGGCAGAATCAGAAACCCTTGTAAGTTAAACATGGTGAAAATCACAAAAAATACTCAGATTAACCGAAGCAGATTCATGAGAATCAAACATGCAAACAAGTTTGAAAGAACGAACAGTAAAGATAAACTCAGAACCCAAAGATTAAACCAAGAAACTTAGGGTTTTCAACATAATAAAATCAGATGAAGGAAAAACTTAAACAAATCGTTTAAACACAGTGAAAATCACAGAATAACACTAAAGTCAGAAGAAGAATCATTTTTTGAAAAGGGGTTAAGAAACCCTAGTTTGAAGATGAAGAGATGCTTTAGGAAAATCGGAAAATCTTTAAGAAAACAGCAAAATAACTCGAAATATACCCAGATCTAAGAAATCCAGTGTTAAAATTAAGGTTTCAGAGAGAGAACCCAAAAAGAGAGAGAGAGAGAGATTCGACTTAGAAACCACAGGTTCTAGCCGGAGATGGGAGGATCTTACTCATATGGCCATGGACGGCCTGAGAATGACATGAAAACCATGGGAGGTGAGTGAACCTCCTTCTGGTTCCTTTGAGGACCTCAAGGCAGCAATAACCCGGTGTAGGAAGGAGCCATGGAGGCTGGGATGGTGGTAAGACCACCATAGTTACTGGCAAGTCGACGGCCGGTGAGAGCTTAGGTTTAGCAGAGAGAGTTAAGAGATGAGAGAGATGTGTAACGACGGAGTGAAAGAGAGAAATGAGAGGGCAAGAGAGGTAGTCTCTAGGGTTAATTAAGGAAATGAGAGATCTGGACCGTTGATTAAAATTGATCAACGATCCAGATTAGACAAGGGATTGGTTCGGGTAGGATAGAATATTGGGCTTGGGATATTTGAGCCATTTTTCATCAGACTTGGGTCTGGTTTAATTAGGTTATAAATGAAATGAAAGTGGCTATTTGTTAGATACCTAATGTAAATTAATTAAAACAATTTATAAAAATAGCTGTTAATTATAAAAAATGAACTTCATGCGTAGAAAATAATTAAAAATGATCACTTAGTATTTTAAAAATACAAATGATTAATTTCTGGATAAAAATAATATAAAATCGTATGATAAGGCTATAATTGCAAAGTTATTGCAATTATAGCCAAAAGGTGCCAATTTGGATAATTATGAAATAATTTGGTCTTAATAGGACCAAAAATAATTAATGAAACCAAGAAATGCTTTTGAGATCATTTTCATTTGTAATATAATTTTATAATTATTTATTGGCAATAAAATGCTGGATAAATTAATATAAATATAGGAAAATTGTGGGAAAATATCAATTGCTATTGATACATGATTTTGAAGCTATATATGAAAATTTAAAAATATTTTGGGGAAAAATTGGGTATCAACATATAGTACTTCAAATAATCACTTGGTCAATTGCTTCTATTAGTTTTACTGTACTGCCCATCTAGATATCATGACTATAAGGTTAAAATCTTTTAATAAACTACTTCCGTTGCTTTCACTACACCGCCCCGCCTAGATGACAAGTCTATATGAATAAAGTGTTATAAAATAAATTCTAATTGTCAATTTTTAGAAATCCTGCTTATAGGATGTTGTCACTCGCGCAAGAACTGTTTATGAGATCAACATTGTTAATACTAGACTTCCAAAGCTGCTTCACTGCTTAATCATGCAACTATTAGAAATCATGCCTATAGGACAATGTCACCTGCCTAAGACGCAAATTTATAAAATCAATGCTACTAATTTTGAGTTTACAAACAATTTGTTGCCTTCTCGCCTAAGCCATTGAGAGAAATAATGTTGCACATACGATGCTGGAAATCAGAATTACCTAGAAACCATGTCTATAGGACTCTAAGTCTTAATGCTGAAACTTTCTACTGCACAGTCTGAAATCTGTTTGCGTGCCTTTGCTGCTATGTGTGGAGGCTAGCTTGTGCCACTTGTTTGCTCTTATGTGTAGTTCGACATGTTTTTGAATACGCGCCTAGTTTTATCATTTTGAGCAGCCTAAGGAAATTCTAGAACCACCCGATAATAGGTCCAAAGCCTCATGGACCATAGGTATGTGATGGGTAGTGCACACATAAAATACGATTTAGAATTGAACTAGAATGTCTTAAGTAACAACTTCAACATAGTAATTGGGTAGCAGGAGATGATAGTCTATGCACACTGAATAGTATGATCAACCCCCTACCTTAAGGGAGTTGCGAAGTATTATTTATGTTGCACCGAGTGATCCTTTAGGCTAAAAAAGTTAGGAACCCCCCTTATTTTATATGCTTGTTATTTACACTCAGTCATTTAACATAGACCATACCATTTTACACTTGTAATCTTTAAGATTTGTATTGATCATCTATTCTTATGTGTTATAATAAAGTCTTCAAGTTTTATACCTTTCCTCGCTTGTTTGATCACCTAGCCTAATCATCTAATCCACATAGTTTAAATTTCTGTCGGGACCACAATTATGGACCTCGAAGAGTGCTTAGCACCTTCTCTTTGAGGTAATTTGATCCCTAACCCAATCTTTGGTGACGTAGACTAATCAAACATATTTATTTATAAATAGGTGTCCTAACACACCTTAAACCATTAAGTGGCGACTCTTCTCTTTTAATACCCACTTAAAGGAGTTGTCACACATAGAAACCCGCTTTCACGAGAAAACATGGTTGTACAGAGGAGAGTTTAGTTAAATTTGAGGTTAAATGAGAGGAATAGGGTCAAGGCAACATGTTTGAACTCTAGTAGATGTAGAAGGCATATTTTAGGCAGTTTACAGGGCCACACATAGAACTTCGTTATTAACAATTACTCCCCTGTTCATTCATGCTTCCCAGTCACATGAAACAAGCTTACTAACAAATCTTGGATAGTTAAACATTACAAAGATAAGATCATTAATTAGCCTGACATAAAACTCAAGAAGTTGCAAAAGTTGATAAGAATTAAGTATGTTGTGTATGTAGGAAATACAATGTGTGCCAGGGCTAGACAGAAGGTAATGGGTAAGTATTTAGGTGATTACAAAATGGAGTTTGCTAGGATTTATGATTATGTTGACATGATAAGAACTACTAATCCTGGCAGCACTGTTGTGGTAAAGACTTAAAAAAAATAGAACCTGGTAAAGAGGTCTTTGTGGGGATATACATTTGTCTACATTCTTTGAAAACATGTTGGTTAGAAGGGTGTATAAATGTAATTGGCTTTGATGGTTCATTCCTGAAGGGAGTGTGTATAGTTCAGCTATTTTCATGCAATGTTAAAGATGGTAATAACTAAATGTACCCTGTTGCTTGGGCAGTGGTTGAGAAAGAGACCAAGAATAGTTGGTCATGATTTTTTAGGTGTCTAATAGAGGACTTGAAACTGATAGAATCTGAAGGTGAAGGGCTAACAATTATGTCTGATATGCAGAAGGTATGTGTATTGTTTTAATATCATTTTTTACTTTAATACTTAAACTTGCATTATATGAACTCTAACAGTGTATTTTTGTTATTCAAGGGACTTGTTCAAGCTGTATCTGAATTGATGCCGAATGATGAGCATAGAATGTATGCAAGACACATATGGAGCAACTAGAAGAACACCTGGAGTGGTTAGGAAATAAGAAAGAAATTCAAGGGTTGTGCAAGAGCTTCATTTGAAGCATTTCTGAAGGTAAAACTAGATGAATTGGTATAATTGGGTGGCAATAAGATAATATAAGACTTGCTTAGATATCCAAAACAATCGTGGCGCATGGACTTTTTTAAAGACTGTAGTAAGTTGATGTTATGAAGAAAAACATGTGTGAGATATTCAACAGTTGGATACTTACTTCTAGGCACAAGTCAATCATAACTATGTTGGAAGAGATTAGAGTGAAGGTAATGGAAAGGATGGCTAATATGAGAGAATTTTCTACAAAGTGGAATTCTGATATATCTCCTATGGCAATGGGGTACATTGAAGAGCAATCTATAAGGGCCACCAAGCATGAATATAAATGGAATAGGGACACTGGATTTGAGATCCAAGATGGAATTTACAAACAAATAGTTGATTTTGTAAAAAGAGTGTAGATGTAGAATGTGGCAGCTGAAAGGCATACCCTGTTCCCGAACACTTTGTTCAATTTTTTTAATAGGTATGACACTGCTAACTATGTTGAGAATTGGTATAAGAAGGAAACATACCTCAAGGCATTCAATTGTTACATTAAACCTATGATTAACATGGAGATGTGGCCTCCAACTCAAAATCCCAAAGTTGAGTCTCCTGTAATTACTAAGATGCCTGGTACAAACATAGAAGGAAAGCTCAAGATGAACCTACAAAGAAATTTGGAAAGAGATCAAGGAAGGGGACACCAATGATATGTTCTCATTGCAAGACAGTGGGGCATAACAAGAACGGTTGTGCAATTGTGGTAAGAAACAAATACTCCTTACGCTTTAAGTGTATTTTAGTCTTTTGCTTAATTTTTTATATTCTGGGTGTTTTAGAAAGGGCAAAGTTCAACTATTGGTGCTGGGAGTAGTACTGCGAATGCCCAGGCTACTACAACTACATCAGGAGGTCATTATGGTGCTACTGTTGGTGGTGGATCTGCAACACTACATTCTGGTACTACTTTAATAGCTAGATCTGCAACACAAAAAAATTCTAGAACTACTAATGATGTTGGATCAGGAACACAACAATCTGGAAGTACAGAAGAAAGATCAAGGACTCCTCAACAAATTCATAAAACTTTATGTGTAAGGCCTAGGACTGCTAGATTTGGAATACTGTTTGGTGAATCAGGGATAGTCATAAAGAGGGCAAGTATGTGAAATTTTGTCCAATTATTGTGTTTAATTACTATGCTAAGTTCTGAAATTATATTTCTATTTGAATGTAGTTGTGGTTAAGGGACAGAGTCACCCATGATCCTAGGGAAATAATTGATGCTAGCCAGACCAATATTGATCTTGGATATAGAGCTCCTGGACTAAGGTGGAAAGGAACAATGCAGTAACACAAAGACAACTTCAACAACAGGCTAGAAGGAGACAAGCTCAGGCAACCCTAAGCCAATCTGAAGCTTCTTCTTCAACTCAACCAAACTTGAGTCAATCTCAGTCCAACTACGACCAGTCTCAACCATAATGATTTGAAGAAATATTTCTTTTTGTAAAAGTTTAAGTCTGTTAGTATCAAAACTTATATGTGGGTTATTTCGTAGAAGATTTAGTCTGAAATATTCAGAACTTAGTTAATGTTGTTTTGATTGGTTTAGGCACAGTAGTAAACTGGTTTCCGCTAGTGTGCAGATTTGATAGACTACTTTTGACAATCAAGATGGTTGTTTTGAACTTGTCTAATATATGTTCAGATATTAATGCCAAGCATCACTTTTTATTGTAACAAAATACTTCATACACTTGACATTGTCATTGTTTTTTAAGAATAAACATACAATGCAAAGATCCTAAGCTACGAATAACACTACAAAGAGCAGTGCAACAACAACAAACACAATTACATATTATTTCTCCTATTCCTTCGCTGTCCATTGATGCGAGTTCTTGAAAGAAATCCCTAAATTACTTGTTTGTAATGATCTAGAAGAGGTGGGTCAACCCACATGAAAAAATTACAGCAACTACTTGTACCATACTTTGAGCATCCTAAGAACCTTCTACCCAGATTGGTGGGCTTCCAGGTTATGCACACAACATCGTCAACTCCCCGACGACAAAATACACAACTTTTCATTACATTCTTGACCTGAAGAATAAAATATCGACCTAGAGAAGACAAAAATTAACTTGAATCTGTAAAAAAAATTGAAGAGAAGAAGTGCTACAAAGCTTGTGTACGTCAAAAATGGAGGTTGTAGGTCCAAGGAGGAAGAAGAAGCCCTCTAAATAGATTGTCCCTTGGGTTTATTACAGTTGGGCATTGAAAAAACCTCATTCACACTCCCGCCATGCGTGACTTACACGCACAACAATTGACTAAGAATAATTGATGCCACATAGATTGAGTCAACGGTCGAATATGTTTATTAGTTCACTTATGCTCAAGTTGATGTGTTCATGTGTACCGACATGACAACCAGGTACAAGTTTAAGTGGCCAGGAGACCATTTGCCTTTGTTTTTTGTTCTTTACTCACTGTTATTGCATTATTCAATCTGCTTGTATTATTTAGTCAAATGATCTTTTATTAACTAATTAATTGACTTAAATCCTTGTTTATTACCCTTTTAATAATTATCATTAAATATAAAATTTTCACTCTTAAGAATTTAATTTATTTTATAGTATTTTCCTATTACTCCAAACTATTTCATCATTTAAATGTATCAACAATATATTTGACTATTATTTAATTAATTAATTTTTTTTTTGAAATAATTTAAAGTCTAAGTATCCTTACATTATCTCTATTTTTCTCTGTATATATTATCTTCCCTTATATGAAATATTAATTAGTTCTTTACATTAATATTTTACTTATTTTCAAAATTATATTATATTATATTTTAAATTATAACTTTGAATTAGTCTCAAATATTACTTACATAAGTTCTTTGATTATTATGTATCAAACCATTGAGTTTTCTTATAATTATTTTTGGTATTACGTGCTATTAATTTTTTAACTTTGAGTATTAAAATACAAATTTAACTTTTAATTTTCATTAGTAAAATTTAGCTGCATGAGACATTTATTGTTTATTTTAAAAAAATTTAATTTGCTTTCAATTTTTTTTAATATTTTTTATCTAGTAAAACTTTAATTTTTTGATCATATCCGTAATTCGAGCATTCTTATCACAATTTTACGAACTTTCTAATCTCAATTTCAAGTCTTTCACTTCTATTTCCAATATTGAATCTTTTTTTAATTTTAAGTATTCCCTTACTTTTGTTATTATGTTATATAATATATAGTATTATCACATTTTCATGTAAATTTTTATTAACTTGTCACTTTATTTAATATTATTATCCACCACTATCCTCTACTACAATATGGATAAAATATTTTTTAATCTTGAAACAAATATTTATTTATTTTTAAGATATTCCTCAAAATTAATAAATTTATTAAATTTGTCAATAATAATTTTAAATATTGTGTGTTTATTTTATTTTATTTTATTTTTAAACTAATTTTTAGTATTTTAGTATATATATACTTATATTATTATCTAATATTTTTAAATGTTTCTGTTTATTTATTAGACTTCACTTATGTGACCTTATCCACACCATGGTCTTGCTCATCATACTTAAACGATTTTTTTTAATTTCAAAATTTAAATAAATTATTATTCTTAATTTTTCATTATGATGAAATATTTGATTTTTTCTCTGTTTTTTCTTATTTTCTCTATTATATTATTCAACACATAATATTATTATATTATCATATTGCTCTTCATTTGTCTGAATCTAATATCCATTTCTACCACACTTATTAATATAATACAAATAAAAAATAAAATTGTTTCAAATAATAACTTTGACCCTATTGCTCATATTCCTGAATATGGTTTTTGTTATCATATAAGAAAAATCTCATCTCAAATTCAAATATGTCTTATTCTTCTATTCCTAAATTGAACAACATTTCATAAGATCATCTTATGCTTTTAAAAAACTAACCACACTCAATTCAGGTATTTATTATATATTTTATTGTCTTATTTATTTGAACACATTATATCTAATTACTGCAACAATATTTTTATTATTATTTTATTTCTCTATGTAATAAATAGAAAAAGATGGATCATGTGGTTAGTGATTACTATTCAATAGGAATTCTTATTTTTAAGCTATCGGGCATCAATCTTAATTGATTTCATTGTAATTTAAATTTGATTTGTCTTAATCCGTATTAGATTAGTTTAAATATTTTTAAATTTTGTCCTAAAAGTGCCAGTCAACATTTTCTCAATATGCGACTTGATTTAATATCAAACTTGACTATCATCCTTTTAATATAATATAGAAAGATGTACTTAATTTATTCGTATAAAAGATTTTCTACGTAAGAGTAAATTTTGTCCTTTGAGTTGATTTATTCTATGCTTTTAATACTTATATCAATTCACATTTTATCTCAAATAAAATAATACAATATTTTGCATAACTTAAGTGGGCGTCCATTACATGAAAAAACGAAGAAGAAAAGAAACCAAACAATGTATGACATGTTTGGGAGGAGTAGATGTTCACGACATTTGTATATTTTTGAATTATAATCTTTTGACAAAAGGATAATTACCTGTTGGGTAAACTTCTAATGTTTTGGAACTTCTTTCTAATATGTATTTATATGGAATTCTAAAACCAATCAAGTCTCCTATCCATTATTTGACACACTACAGCTTTAAATCAGAAGAAAAATACCTTTCCACCATACACTTTCTAGAGAAAATAATTCTAATATAACTCTTTATAATTTGAATACAATAAAATGATCACGTAAATATACTTGATGTTTAAGAAAATTGAAATAAGTAAATAATATACATAAGTATTATTTACAAATTTAGACAAATAGAAGAATGTCAACAATAGAAATTTGTTAACGAAAGACTCCTATTTTTTTCTCTTACATAAATCTGCATATTTTTAGTTTCCTAGACTTTAGTAGAAAAAAAAAAAAAAAAAAAATCCTCCCGCAAACTTAAATCTAGCATTTTTAACCAAATCAACTCAAACGTTTACTTCTAGAACATATTATACGATATCATACCAATCTCTAATGATCTCTAGTTTATAGTTTATACGAATAATTTCTTTTTATGTGATTTTTCATATCTACAATCTATCTATACTATATTAAAAGCATGAATTCGCTAACTTAAAAGTTAAATTACCTAAATATCCTTTTGAATAATTTAATTATTTATTTTAGTTTGAAAAAAAGAAGGAGAAAAAAACTGCCGTGCAAAACATCCCAAATCGAATGGATGTGTCCTTTGATATTTATTAACCTATTAGATATTAATCCTTTGCCTAAAAGTTGTGTGGTTGAACATTAAAATATTCTCCGTAAAGAACGTTTATGTCAACCTCAAACCTAAAAAGAATTTGGTATATGAAGAGAAAAAAAGTTATATATTTCTTGTCTATCTCATATTGTAAATTTGCTTTTCATGTTCTCAGATTCCGACACGACCGTATATTTTTACTGTTTAATTAATCTAGTATATATGTGGTAAACTTTTTATCAAACCTTTTAAAAATCAAAATTTCCAATTTGTCTTCGTTTACTTTTTATTTCATAGAAACTTTTTTGGTTACGGGAGTTTTATTTGTTCGCATCATTTTAGTTATTTTAATATTTTCTCTATTTCAATTTATGTGAAGGTATTTAACTAGACATTGACTTTAATTAAAATAAAAAAAAACACTTTTAAAGATTACGCTCTAATATAAGCTATAGTAATTTTTGTGGCTTGTTAATTGACCTTCTCACTAACGGTAATAGAAAGTTTAAAACTAAATCATTACTAAATATAAAGAGATTTCATTTCTTGAGACCAACTAAAAAAGAGTGTCACCCAATTTTTAATAGAGACAATACTTTTTGATTATTTTTATGTCATGAACTTTTGAAAGATTAGATTTCTTTTAACAACAGTTTTCTTGTTGGGAATTTGACTTCACAATTATTTGATTTCTAGAACTTAACAAATCTGTTGTCCACGTTGTAGCCTTATTTTAGTTATTTTCATGAGGTTTTATGCCTATTACAGTTGATATATAATTTTTATCTCTACTTTTTGCAGTTACTAATAGATTCTACAGTTCAGTAAATATTTCTTTTTTGGGTTATTTTGTTAACATTAGTTTTGTTACTTGATGTGTTTTCGAGCTTTTACTAATTTGTTTTTGTCACGAAATGCTAATGTTAGCGTCTTTCCCAAACATGTTATCCGTAAAAAGGTTCATCCTTATTCTAACTCTTGTTGCTATTGGTATTTTGAATATTGCGCCAATTTTGATTGTAAATTTGTAATATATCAAATCGTAAGATAATCTACCTGCAACCATATTAAGGTAGATGGTCTTAATTTCAATATGATGTCGCCTTGTAGAGATGTTATCTCTTTGGATTAAAAGGAACTAATAATTTATACTTAATTATCTCAAACTAAAACATTTTATATAATTGATAAAAAAAAATCAAGCGGAACGTAACTTTTTATGTTGAATAATGGTGAAGATTGTAAAACGAACATTGATTTGCAAATAAATATGTCTAAATGCTTTTATAATTCAAACAAGAAATCTTAAATATTCATATAAAAAAAATTCAACGTTTTTCAATATGAGTTTTATAATAATAATAATAATAAAGCAAGATAAACGTGCGACGCACGTTCAGAGGGACTAGTATATTAAAAGTAGAAACCTCTGTGGCTAAAAGTCAAATTACGAAATTATCCTTATTTCTAAGTTTATACTAAATTACCATTCACTTAATTTTTTTTTTTTAAAAAACCCTACACATGCCTCTCTCAACAATCGCACCTCTCTTGGCGAGAGACGTTTAATCATCTTCTCCAACAGTTGTATCGGTTCATTTTGTTCTTTTAAAAGTCAGAACCCCATGGCAACTTTCTCTCAATCTTCGTTTTTCTCCATTAAAGTATCAGGTGTGGAATTTGAACTCTATGTCACCAATTTCTTATCTTTTTCAATGAGTCTTTTCCTACTCAGTTTTTCCTAATCTCCTTCTTTATCAGATGTTTGGCACTATTACCATTCCATCTTCCCAGCACTAAGTCCTAGCCCATATTTTTCTCTCTGGCAAAGTGTAAGTTGTACGTTCCTTGGTTTTGTTTTTTCATATATTTTATTATAATTTTATCTTAATTTTTTTCTGAATCGTTGTTTACAATTATTCAGCTGATATATTCTCTAAAATGGTTTAAATTTGGAGATGACTGGCGTTTAAAGTGTAACGACCCGACCTATCATTTTACTTTCTAGATCTCCGTTCCCCTAAATAAGACTCCCCGTATGTGCTTTTATTATTTTATGACTCGCGGGAATGGTTAGTTCGGGTCTGGAAAGGTTCAGGTTAAAATCGAAA
Source organism: Nicotiana paniculata (assembly GCA_005239505.1). Taxonomy (NCBI): domain Eukaryota; kingdom Viridiplantae; phylum Streptophyta; class Magnoliopsida; order Solanales; family Solanaceae; genus Nicotiana; species Nicotiana paniculata. Next base: position 11,988 of record MDKI01270889.1, read on the forward strand.
CACTTAGTTCCTTAATATCGGCTTTAAAGGGTTAAGTTTGACTTGGGTCAACATTTCTAGTAAACTACCTCAGAATTGGGATTTTATGGTCCCAACAGATTCGTATGATGATTTTGAACTTGGGAGTGTGTACGGATCGGGTTTTGGATGACTCGGGAGCGTTTCGGCGCCTAAAGTTGAAAGTTGGCTTATTGAAGGTTTTAAAACTTCTTTAAATTTGGTTTGGAGTAGGTTTTGGTGTGATCGAGGTTCGTTTGGGATTCCGAGCTCGGGAATAGTTCCATATGGTGAGCTAAGACTTGCACGCAAAATTTGGTATCATTCCGAGTAGTTTAAGTATGATTCGGCGCGTTCGGAGCAAGTTGGAAGAACTTGAAGTTCATAAGTTGATTCTATATGGTTTTGGGTTGTGATTCTTAGTTCTAATGTTGTTTTCCGTATTCTGAGGGTGAGAGCGGGTCCGTTTTATGTTTACGAACTTGTTGATATATTTGGTCGAGGCCTCGAGGCCCCCGTATAGGATTCGGAAGGTCGACGAAACTTATTTTCTCTTTGGAGAAGAGCTATTGGTGCCTGTCATTTGGTGCATTCGCACTTGTGGTGGAATGGCCACAGAAGCGGCACCGCAGATGCGTCGCCTAGGTTGCAGAATCAGAAAGAGGAGGGTTCAGCGAGCTCTGCAAAAGCGAACTCGCTTCTGCGATGAAGGGGGTCCGCAGATGTGGAGAGAGGTAGTCTGGCCATGGTCGCAGGTGCGCGAGGTGAGCCGCAAAAGCGGGATTGCAGATGCGATACTTGGCCGCAGATGCGATGGGTCGTGGGTCGTGGGTCGTGAGTGTTCTGGAGATGGGGACAGTTGACTGCAGAAGAGGTCCCATAAAAGCGGAGATCCTTCCATAGGTGAGGAAAAACTACTGGGCAGAAGGGTTGCATTTAAGTCGAGACTTAGGCTCATTTTTCAATTCTCTAACTTGTTGGCCGAATATAGAGCTCTTTGAGGAGGGATTTTCACCCAGCACTTTGAGGTAAGTGATTTATATACAATATGAGTTTAAAACATATATTATGGTTGTCGCGCCCCCTTTTTTCTCGCGAAATCGGGTTTCGACATTTAATGAGATAACTCCCTTCCCTTTTGGGATGAGATATGAGATTTGAAGAGTCGCCACCTAACGGATTAAGGTGTATTAGGGCACCTAAAGCAAACAACTCATGAAACTAGTTTGCATCACCAGAGATCGGGTAAGGGCTCGAAATTAACTTGAGGGGAAGGTGTTAGGTACCCCTCGAGGTCCAAAAAGGTGGGTCCCGGCCGAACTTAATTAAGCGAATTAGTCATTAAAGGAAAATAAAGCAATTAGACAATTATTTAAAGCAGGAATTAAAGGGGTCCTAAGTTTCTTAGCCTATAGGATCATTTCCGTGAAATAGTTGGTAACTTTCCCCAAGTTGGGATGCTACACATAACATTAACGCACAACTCATCATCTCCTTTACTACCCAATTACTATCTTTCAGTTATTACCTAAGCGTTCTAATAGCTTCTACCTCGTGCCTTAAGCGTGCACTACTAGTCCCTTACCTATGGTCCTGGAGGTGTTTAGGACCTCTATTTAAGGTAGTTCTAGACTGACCTATGTTGCTTAAAAATGGGAAAACTAAGCGACAAACAAAAAATCAGATAGGACTGTCACATAAGGAGCAAATAAGGGCTCGTGTTAACCTCCACAAGTAAACAACCAATGCACACAATTCACACAACAAGTTTTATCACTTTAATACCATATAGGCATGATATCTAGATGAGCATAAACAAATATAAGACGACAGTTCATTAAAACGAGCAGTGGTACCTATCAGTTTGCTTACTGATTTTAGTCCTTGAATCTGGGCATATTCCAGGCAGCAAGATGTCACAGTTTTTAAGCCCAGAGTTATTAATAATCCTACAGGCTTGCGTGAGGTGATAACCAGAACAGAGTCCTATAGGCATGCTATCTAAATCTGTTTATTAGACCTATAACAACGAGTTACTGATTTTAACAGATATGTTTTTATCCTTTAGACCCTATAGGCATGCTTTCTAATTTGCAGAATTAGTTAACTCCTACAGGCATGATTTCTAGGTGTTAGAAATGATTTCACCCTATAGGCATGATATCTATTAGTTTAAATCCTATATACATGATTTCTAGGTTTTGAAACTGATTTGTTTATCTCCTATAGGCATGGTATCTAAACTGAAACCGATTTTTATCTCCTATAGGCATGATATCTAAGTCGTATGTGGGCAGAATTTTAAGCAACTTGCTAGGAAGGTTATTATTCAAATAGATAGAATCCTATAGACATGGTCACTAATGCATGTATGTTATAAAATATGCACAGATCCTATGGACAGGATTTCTAATGCAAGGGGTCTATAAATAGGACTTCTAGTTATGTGAGTGAAATACAGAACAAAGCAATTTAGAAAATCCTATAGGCAGTATCTCTAAACAAGTAATGGAAATCACACAAGTTGATCAGCATAATTAAACCTATAGGCAGGATTTCTACCCAAATTTAACAAAAATAATAGGAAACCCCCCGCTTTCACTAATCAACCCCAAATCTGTTTTTACAGAGATTAGTATGGCCTAAAAAATAAATAAATTGCATAATAGTATCCATTACACTATAGGGAGCCTTCGTAGGCCCAATATAAACTTGGGAACCAAACCTTCCAACATAACAACTTTGGAGTATAGCAATGATCCATCCATTGCAAATTAAAAGTCAGGCTTCCCGTGTGTCAAAGTTCCTAAGGGCCTCAGGGGACCCAGGGCAATGCTCACACCAGAACCACATTCAGAAGATAGTTCAAGATATGGAAAACCAATCCCTAGTGTGTCAGAGTTCAAAGGAGTCTCAAGTGAACCCTAGACAGTGCTCACACTGGAGTGGTTGGGACCTAAATGACTAGAAGCAGGGTTTTTTTAAAAAAAGAATCAGTACATAAAAGGGATAAGGGGCAGGTTTTAAAACAGTTGGATTTCAGGAAAACCAGGATTCAGAACATAGAGTTGCAGGCAGAACTGCACCAAGAGGACAAACAGAATTCATGCTC
>MDKI01068568.1:0-16335 GCA_005239505.1 Nicotiana paniculata
TCCATGGTGATACGCTCCCACTTCCACTCGGGAAGCTGAATTTGCTGCATCAAACCACCGGGTTTCTGGTGCTCGTACTTAACCTACTGACAATTCAAGCACCGAGCTACATAAACTACAATATCCTTCTTCATTCTACGCCACCAATAATGCTGCCGAAGTCCTGGTACATCTTTGCAGCAACCGGATGAATGGAATATCGGGAACTGTGGGCCTCCTGTAGTATCAACTCACGAATACTATCCACATCAGGTACACAAATCCGTCCTTGCATCCTCAAAATTCCCTCAACATCAACCGTAACCTGCTTGGCATCTCCATGACTGACTCTATCTCTAAGAACACATAAATGGCGATCATCATACCGCCTGGCCCGAATACGGTCATATAAGGAAGAACGGGCTACGGTATAGGCCAAAACACTGCCAGTCTCAGAAACCTCCAATCTCACAAATCGGTTGGCTAATGCCTGAACATCCAAAGTAAGAGGTCGCTCTCCGATTGATAAATAGGAAAGACAACCCATACTAGTTGACTTCTGGCTCAAAGCATCGGCCACCACATTGGCCTTCCCCGGATGATAAAGAATGGTAATTTCATAATCCTTTAGCAACTCTAACCATCTCCTCTGTAAGATCTTATGATCCGTGAACACCTCACATGGCACACCATACAAATAATGCCTCCAAATCTTCAATGCATGCACAATAACTGCTCACTCCAAGTCATGAACTTGATAGATCTTCTCATGGACCTTCAACTGACGAGAAGCATAGGATATAACCTTTCCATCCTGCATCAACACTGCACCAAGCCCAACCCGTGAAGCATCACAATACACGGTAAACGATCCTGAACCTGTGGGTAAAACCAACACTGGTGTCGTGGTCAAGGCTGTCTTGAGCTTCTGAAAGCTCGCCTCGCACTCATCAGACCACCTGAATTGGGCACTCTTCTGAGTCAACTTGGTCATCGGGGCTGCAATGGATGAAAAGCCCTCCACAAACCGACGATAATAACCTGCTAAGCCCAAGAAACTACGGATCTATGTAGCTGAGGTGGGTCTAGGCAAATCTCTGACAGCTGAAATCTTCTTGGGATCCACCTGAACACCCTCTGACGTACCACATGGCCTAGAAATACAACTGAACTCAACCAGAACTCACACTTGGAGAATTTGGCATACAACTGACTATCCCTCAGAGTCTGGAGGACGACTCTAAGGTGCTGCTCATGCTCCTCTCGGCTGCGAGAGTATATCAATATATCATCAATGAAAACAATCACAAATGAGTCCAAATAAGGCCTGAGCACTCGGTGCATCAACTCCATGAAAGCAACGGGGGCATTTGTCAGCCCAAATGACATCACCAAGAATTCATAATGCCCATAACGAGTGCGAAAAGCTGTCTTAGGGACATCGACGCCCTAATCCTCAGCTGATGGTAACCAGATCTCAAGTCAATCTTGGAAAACACTGAAGCACCCTGAAGCTGGTAGAATAAATCATCAATCCTCGGCAAATGATATTTGTTCTTAATAGTAACCTTATTCAACTGCCGGTAGTCAATACACATCCTCATCGAGCCATCTTTCTTCTTGACAAACAATACTGGAACACCCCAAGGAGAGACACTAGTCATAATGAAGCCTTTATCCAACAAATCCTGCAACTGATCTTTCAACTCCTTCAACTCCGGTGGGGCCATAAGATACGGCGGAGTAGAAATAGGCTGGGTGCCCTGAGCTAACTCAATACAAAAATCAATATCCCTGTCGGGTGGCATACTCGGCAGGTCAGCAGGGAAAACCTCTGGAAACTCACGAACCACGGGCACAGACTCCAGGGAAGGAACCTCGACGCTAGAATCACGAACATATGCCAAATAGGCCAAACATCCCTTCCCAATCATGCGCCGAGCCTTCATATAAGAAATAACTCTACCCGAAGAATGACTAGGAGTTCCCTTCTACTCCAAACGAGGTGCCCCTGGCAAAGCCAAGGTCACTGTCTTGGCATGACAGTCCAGAATAACATAATAGGGGGATAACCAATCCATCCCCAATATAACATCGAAGTCAACCATATCCAGAAGCAAAGGATCAACCTGGGTCTCCAGACCACCCATTACTACTAAGCAAGCACGGTAGACTCGATCTACCACTATAGAATCACCCACCAGTGTAGACACATGCGCAACAATACTCAAGGAATCACGGGGCATACTCAAATAAGGGGCAAAATATGAAGACAAATAGGAGAATGTAGAACCTGGATCAAATACACCGAAGCCTCTCGGCTGCAAACTAAAACTGCACCTGTAATAACTGCATCAGAAGCCTCGACATCAGGCCTGGCAGGAAAAGCATAGCACCGGGGCTGAGCCCCTCCAATCTGATCATCTCTGGGTTGACCTACTGCGGCCTGACCTCTACCTCTCGTGGCATGTCCTCCACCTCTACGAGCCTGACCTCTACCTATGGCACCCCGACCGCCACCCCTAGCTGGTTGAGGGGGTGGGGGTGCACCTGACGCGCGAACCATGGCACGGGAACCCTGATACTGAGGACCACTAGAAGCTCGGGGACAAAACCTGGCAATGTGCCCCGAAACACCACAAGAATAACACGACCTCTACTGATATGGCTGGGGACTCTGGAACTGTCCCTGATGACCCTGGTAACCACCCTGATAACTCTGAAGTGGCGGTGCACTGATGGGTACTGGTGGTGCACCAATAGGAGCTGGCGGTGCACTATGAGCTACCTGAAGTGCCGACTGATAGGGTCTGGGAGGATGGCCTCTGCCTGAAGAATCCCTGCCCCCAGATGAGGCTCCACTGAAAAGACCGAAGTGAAGGGGCCTTTTGTCAGCTCCCTGACCACCACCCCTGTGACATAATCATCTCAATCCTCCTGGCCACATTGGCCGCATCCTGGAACGAAATATCAATACCTGACTCTCTATCCATCTGAAGTCTGATAGGCTGGGCCAATCCCTCAATAAATCTCTGAACCCTCTCCTGGTCAGTGGGAAGTATCATAAGAGCATGTCGGGCCAGAGTAATGAACCTAGTCTCGTACTGAGTGACTGTCATAGATCCCTGCTGGAGACGCTAAAATTGCCTCCGAAGGTCCTCTCTCTGAGTAATGGGAAGGAGCTTCCCCAAAAATACCTCTGAGAACTGCCAAGTCAAAGATGCAGACCCAGCTGGCCTGGTCAAGCAATAGTCTCATCACCAAGTCTTGGCGGAACCCGATAGACGAAAGGTGGCAAAATCAACTCCATTGGACTCTACTATGACCATGTTCTGAAGAACCTCATGACAGATGTCCAAATAATCCTAGGGATCCTCTGATGGTGAACCAGTAAAAGTAGCAGTGAATAACTTAGTGAACCTGTCCAGCCTCCACAAAGCATCCGCTGACATATCTACTCCCTCTGCTACCGGTGCTGCAATACCTTACTGAGCTACTCTGGCTGGCTAAGGTGCCGGAGTCTGAAACTGTGGAGCTAGGTGCTCTGGCGTGCGAGTGGAAGGAGTCTGGGTACCTCCCCCAGCCTGAGAGACGGCTGGGGCAGTAGGAAGAAGACCCGCATGTGCTACACTCTCCATGAGTCCGACTAGACGGACAAAAGCGTCCTGAAGCACTGGGGTAGCTATGAACCCCTCTGGGACCTGAGCTGGTCCAACTAGGACTGCCGGAACTGGGACCTCCTCGTTAGACTCGACCTGAGGGTCCTCCATTAGGGCTGCTACTCTAGGCTGAGCCCGGCCCAGGCCTCGGCCTCTAGCACGACCTTGTCCTCGACCTCGACCCCTCGTAGGAGCTATAACAGGACTTTCGGGCTGTTGAGCGGAACCAAGGGAAGCACGCGTCCTCACCATCTGCGAGAGAATAGAATAGAAACTCAATCAGTAATCAGAATTCCTATCTCACGACAGAGATGAAAAGAAATGTGGAGTCATCCTAACTTTGCAGCCTCTGGGGGATAAATACAGACGTCTCCGTACCGATCCCTCAGGCTCTACCAAGTTGTCCTTGAGTTGTGAGACCTAAGCAACCTAGGGCTCTGATACCAACTTGTCACGACCCGAAATCCCACCTTCAGCCGTGATGGCGTCTAATGTTGAACCCGCTAGACAAGCCAGCGTGTGCAGTTGAACTAACATGATAACACCGAGTTAACAAAATAAGCTAAAAATAATTCACCATTCTTAACAGCAGAAATAAATAAAGTTTCAAAACTAAGTAAAGCTAACATAATACAACGTCACAATAATTCCCCAAAACCTGGAGTCACAAACTCATGAACTGTCTATAGGAGTGCTAAATACAAAGTCTGAAAGGAAATACACGACTGTCTCTGAGAACTAGAGTAAAGACAAGACAAACATACATGAACTAGGGATAGGAGAGACGCCAAGGCCCACGAACGTCAGAGGTATACCTTGAAGCCTCTGGGATGGAATGAATGTGACTCCCTCAACGCTTTCCACTGGGTCCGAGTGGGGGATCTGCACAATAATAAAATGTGCAGTGTAACATCAGTACAACCGACCCCATGTACTGAGTAAGTGCCGAGCCTAACCTCGGCCAAAGTAGTGACAAAGCTAAACTTGACAACAAACATTAACCTATCCTATTCTACAACATATATTGTGGAAAACAAAGCAAAAGATAAACAGATACGTAGGGGGATACGGGAGCAGACGAAGGGGGTAACAAGTGAGATAGAGCAGCTAATTAAGTACACAGGAACAAACAAGAAGACAATTTATCAGAAATATGCTAATGAAAAAAATATGATGCCAAAAATGTAATAAATGGCACGACATCACCCTTCGTGCGTTTACCCTCTTCCTCACAATGCAATGTACAATGTAAGATAACATGAATCATGGCACGACATCACCCTTCGTGCTTTTACTCTCTTCCTCACAATGCAATGTACGATGTAAGATAACATGAATCATGGCATGGCATCACCTTTCGTGCTTTTACTCTCTTCCTCACTATGCAATGTATCATGTATGGCAATGTAAATCATGTCACGACATCAACCTCCGTGCTTTTAAATATAAATCATGGCAGGACATCACCCTTCGTGCTTTTACTCTCTTCCTCGCTATGCAATATATGATGTAATCAATGTAAATCATGGCACGACATCACCCTTCGTGCTTTACACTCTTCCTCACTAATGCAATGACAATTATCAAAATGGCAAGGAATGCAGCATAGTGGAATCACAAATCGTAATCACCAGACAAGGGGAGAATATCAGTCATTATCATAACAAATTGCCGGCCACGGGTCACATCTATAACCAACCTTTTCAAGTATATCCTTTACAGTTGGGTCCTCAATAGGGCCATTACATCATAAGTTCATCAACGAGGATTTTCAACAACAATCAACTTCCAAGTAGAGATAAGTTCATATTATAACGAACATGGAAGTAATAATAAGATTTCTATCAAAATAGACTCACGGGCATGCTTGACACACAATGCATAGGTACTCGTCGCCTTACCTATGCATTAAACATGATAAACACTTAACACATAGCATACGATACCTATTCCCTCACCAAAGTTAGGCAAGACACTTACCTCGGGTCCAAAAATAGCAATCAAGCCTCTAACACTTTGAGTTTGGCAGATGATAAGCGTCGAATTCAACTCCGTAACAATAATATCTAGACATAATTAACTTATTAACATCAATAATGACTCATTAATACAATCCCATAGCCTAAATGTATAATTCCTAGCATTCTTCCAAAAATACCAAAATCCGACCCCGGGCCCGCTTGGTCCAAACACGAGGCTCGGACCAAAACCCGATCACCCATACCCCCACGAGTTCAAATATATGATTTGTTTTGAAATCTGACCCCAAATTGAGGTTGAATTACCCAAAATCCCATAAACCCTAACTCTACCCAAATCCCCTAATTTCTACTTTGTTTTCATGATTTTAGGCCTAGATTCTAGTGATTAGTTGATGAAATTGAGAGGAAATGATGTTAAGAACACTTACTTATGGAGCTATGACGATGGAGGTCTTTAAATTTCGCCTAAGGAGAGTGAGGAAGAAGGTGGGTTGAGAAAAGTGGTGAGAATCCCGTAATGTTTCTATTTTTAAGGCATTAAAATGACTAGGCGAATTTACTCTACGCGATCGCAGAAAGGGAGTTGCAATCGCGGAGAGTATTGGGTTTTAGACTTACGCGATCGCGAACAAGGGACAACGATCGCGGGGGTACTGGAAACTGACCATCGCGATCGCGACCAAGCGATCGCGTTCTCGTAGAGCAACACGCTGCCCCGCCCCCAGACCCCTTTTAAAGCTATGCGATCACGTGAGGCCCCTCGCGATCGCGTCGAGCACCATCCCCAGGCACTGCAATCGCGTCCAAGGCCCTGCGTTCGCATAGGGTAATTTCCCTCTCCCAACCATAGACACATCGCGATCGCGTAAGTCACGCCGCGATCGCGGAGAGCAAAACACAGAACACCAGAAACAGATTGAAAACCAGATTTTTTTCCAACTCTTTTGCACCCCGACACCTACCTGGAACTCACCCGAGCCCTCGGGGACCAAAACCAAATATACGCACGACTTAAAAATCATCCTATGAACTTATTCGAGTAATTAAACCACTAAATAACATCAAAACCAATGAATTAAACTCAAAAATCTATAGAATTTTCTCAAACTTCATAAACTTCTAAATTCTCCAATTTTGATCCGAAACACGTCAAACTAAGTCCGTTTCTTTCCAAATTTTACAGATAACTCTCATAACACATATTGAACTTGTTCCGGGTATCGGAACCATAATACGGGCCCGGTAACACAGATTTCACATCAAAGTTCATTTTCAAAAGTCTTTGTTATTTTTAGAAAATAATTTTCTTTAAAAATTTATTTCTCGGGCTTGGGACCTCGGAATTCGATTCCGGGAATACGCCGAGTTCCATATTTTCCCACGGACCCTCCGGGACCGTCAAATCATGGGCCCGGGTCTGTTACCAAAAATGTTGACTAAAGTCAACTTTATTCCATTAATTATCATAAATTTAACAGTTCAACACATTTCCACATAAAAACTTTTCGACTACGCGCTCGGGCTGTGCACGCACATCGATGTGAGATTAATGAAGGCTTTCGGGGTCTCGGAATATATCTTTTGCTAAATTATACAAGATGACCTTTTGGGTCATCACATAAGAAGACACTTAATATTGGATTTGTTCTTACTTTATATCTCTTGTTAGTTGAATCTTTTTTATTTGAGGCCAAAAGTATAACTTTGGCAAGCTAGCTTTTATAGGCTCTGCTTTTATCAATTTGAGAACTACTGGTAGTTCTTGATAGAATTCACCTCCCAAATCCTTAATTTTCTATCAAACGGTTCATTAATAAGAACTCTGGGCAATTATTTTGATCGTTTGACACTTAGTGCTTCATACAATATTATCAATTTTTCTTTCCTGATAAATTTAGTATCATTGCTCTGTTTTGATATATTTGTGATGGTTATTTAAGTTGTTTGAAGAGGTATATCAAATCTAAAATGGGTGGCCTCACAATAAAATCATTGTTGGCCCCACTTACTATTATTGCTAATAGTGTCATGCCTCTTGATATGATATTTGCAAGTAATGCATGACATAGAAATATTATTTCGATTATGCCGGAGGCATCTACAAAGAATAATTCCGTTATACCAGAGTTGACTCTTTATAATATAGTATTGAAAGCTTGTTCTTGATTATGATTCAGCTTTGATTGTGCTTCCTCAGTCATTTGTATAGCATTTTGATGTTTAATAATATACTAACATTTTTATGTTGTGTTCTAACGCTCTTTTTATGGAATAAATTTATGTATCCTAAGATATTTTTTAACTTGAATAAGAATTTTACTCATATGATGAATTTAAAAAATAATTGAATTGGATTCTCTTGCTAAATAATTAATTAAAGATTTAGTTATTTGGTTTTAACATAAACAATAATATATTCTATGTTGATTCGGACCTTAATATTAGTTCATCTCTTGTTTTGAATATTTAATCTTAATTCTAATTTTATCCACTATAAATTTTATTTTCAAAGAGTAAAAGAATGATATGACATTTCACTTTTAGACCTTTCTGTTTTGTAGAATTATTAGTGGTATTGACTCTTTCTCACACATTTATATTCTTAAATATTTTCATAGTTGTTGTTTAATAATTGGGTATTTTTTAATATTACATGAAAAATTGATTAAAAAAATATTATTTGAGTAGAAAAATAGTTCAAATATAATATAAAAATATATTATCGTGGGAGTAATTTTTCTCAATTTCAACTCTTTATGCAGTCCATTAAATATTTTTTTTTGCATTGGATATTATGGAGTGGTAATGTATTGCCAATACGGAGGATTCTTATTAAATTGATTTTATTAAACCTCCCTACATATTTTTAATAAGAGTTTAATAGATAAAATTTTATTAATTTTAAAAATTAGCAAATAAGGCCTTGTAATCTAAAAAATAGGTTATTGCAGTTATGTCCTTTCGCTATGAGTTCTTCCGCTTAATATTTTAGGACTATTTTGGTATATTAATATTGTATTTATGCTTTATAATAAATTAGACTCTCCTTTTTCTAAATTTATTTGGACAATATAATACATTTTTCAGATTAAGTTAGTAATATTAATACGTTTTCGTATTAAAGTAGTAATAGAAACTTTTAAGAAGTATATCCTAAAAGTAATAGGATTACATGACTAACGACATTTACTTGTTCAATTTTATATGAATTAGATCTCCCGAAAATAATTATACTAATAGGATTCCTAAAGGTAATCATTTAGGATTCCTAACGTGTTGTATTATGTCCTAAAATTAATAGGATTATAAGAGTAATATCTAGAATTCCGGTTATGTACTTTTATTATGAGTTGTTATGCTTAACATTATAAGGTTATTTTTTTAAATCGACATATATATATAAAAACTTGGACTCATAATCTCTAAAACTTTTAGAAATTAAACTAATTAATATTGAATTTTTGATTTGCATCTGACTATAGGGATATAATGGGAGTCAAGTATGGGATGTTAGTTTTGGTGTACAAGCGATACTATCTACAAACCTTGCTGAAGAATACGGTTTGGTGGTTAAGAATGCACATCACTTCATTAAAGCCTCACAGGTTAATTCAGATGACTAGTGTTTAATTTTGTTTCTCTTTATTTCTATTTATTTATTTAATTAATTATTGGATTTTAATTTATCTTTGTAAATCCTGGATTTGATTTAATAAGGTTAGAGAAGACAGTAGTGGAGACCTTAAGAAATGGTATCGGCAGAGTTGTAGAGGTGGATGGCCTTTCTCCACTCGAGACAATGGTTGGATTGTATCAGATTGCACTGCTGAAGCCCTTAAGGTCCATTTTTCTTTATTATTCATGATTTTTAATCTTTATTAGTATTTGGTTTTATTTTTGCTAATTTAATTTATTACATGTCGTCTGTAGTATGTTAGCATTATATTTTTCCATTTTTATTTATTTATTTATTTATTTATTTCGGTTTAACTATATACAGGCAGCAGTTTTGCTATCTCAGATGCCATCAGATATTGTTGGAGAAGCAATAGCACCTCACAAAATATACGATGCTGTTGATTTGCTTCTTTCTCTTCAGGTTTAGTTTCATTGTAAATTAATTTCTCTGCACTTTTTTCATTTTAATTTGCTTTTTAAGATGAACAAAATACTAAACTTGACTTCTTATTCTTAATTTAAATCTTGTCAAACTGGGATCATGAATCCCTGTATATCTCTCTTTTCGAACAGAAAAAACGTTATAATAATTTCAAATAAATATAAAAGTCGACAAGGATATGGACAAATAACTTGAATATAGTTATATGGTTTAATTCAAGCCGCGGAAATATCTTTTTTTCCATTTTTTTTTATACAGAATAGCAATGGAGGATTTGCTTCGTATGAGCTAACAAGATCTTATGCATGGCTTGAGGTGAGATATATATCATTTAAGGATTAAATCATGCAAATAACTAATTTCTTTTATTCCACCTAATTATAAATTCATACTTTTTATTTTATTTATTTATTTATTTTTTTTATGGCGAATTGACAGATGATTAATCCATCAGAAACATTTGGGGATATCACCATTGATTACCAGTAAGACCTTCCACATATTTATTTATGTTATATGTAAGTGTTGATTTAGCAAATCCTTGAGGTTTGCCTTTATTTTAAAAAAAAAAATTGACAATTTTTCTTCTTCCTTTTTGCACTTACAATACTTCCCTCATTTATATATTCTAGAGAAAGATTATTCTCCTTAAATTGAACTGATTTTTCCCATACACTCAGTATTTTAGAAGTGTATGTAATCTAAGCTTACATGCCGCCTTAGGCACATCTCTCTTTCTTAATTTTCACGCTAGACTAATGATAAAAATCACAACGAAAACCTTGGTAAAGCCAAACATAGCTACCAGAGTTTCTACATTGTGAATGTGTAATTCTTTATGGAAATAATAATGGCAATTGTTGGTTAATCTTTCTTCCGGAAAAAAATACAGCCCCTACCATTAATGTAAAGGGCCTGATTTGTCCCTTTACTTTTATTTTTAAAAAGAGTAAGAGGGGAATAGGGTCGGGCGGGTTATAGGTAAGGAGTCGAGTTGAGATTTTTAATGTTGGGTTGGTTCAATCTTTCATAAGGTGCCACTTGTCTTGGCTGTTAAAATATGAGCAAATATAATATTTTAGTGGACGACAGGAGTATATTTCAACGGAAAGTAACAAAATTGAACAATAAATGATAGTAAAAGGACTAATCAGACCATTTTCCGATGAATCAATCCTTAATATAAAATTCTTGTAGGTATGTAGAATGCACTTCTGCAGCAATTCAAGCTCTTCAGTCTTACAAGAAACTTAACCCGCAATATCGAGAGAAAGAAATAGGAGCTTGTATTAAGAAAGCTCTCAGTTTCATCGAAAGTATTCAACTTCCTGATGGCTCATGGTAGGTAATTTACGTTTATTTTATTTTCCAAACAGAAATTTTCTCTTAGGAATATTTAACATAAATAATCTTTTATTTGTTAAGAACTTATTTTGAAAAGCTTTTTCACAAAATTGATGCTTATTTTAACACAATTTAAAGATAAATAAATCTTCAACGTAACGTGACTAATGGTAGCGTAAGAGAAATACTCCTTCTGTTCCCTTTTAAATTTCAAAATATTTGTCGCGCGCGGTAGAAAATCAATATCAAGGTAACCTTTTTTTCTTTTGGTTGCAATTTTATCCTCATTTACTAAAGAGGTCAAAAGTGAATAATAATACTTACTATCCCACCATATAGGAGTAATAAAATGAGAAAATAAGAAGTAAACAAGGATAGTCTAATTAAAATGAAATGAAAATATTAATATGCGTACGAATTTATAAGGTATGGCTCGTGGGGAGTATGCTACACATATGGAACATGGTTTGGAATAAGTGGGCTGATTGCTGGTGGCAAGACTTATGAAAGTTGCAAAAGCATCAGAAAGGCTTGTCATTTTCTATTATCTAAACAACTTCAACCTTCTGGTGGTTGGGGTGAAAGCTATCTCTCATCTCAGCACAAGGTAATTAACCATTATTTCTCGGATTATAGCCTCTTTGGAATTAATCACACATACTTACGTTGTTTCGACTCTCCATAAATATAGTCGTATTCGTGTTGAATTCTTATAAAAATACATACATTTTTAAAAAGTTCGAGCTACATAGCCTCTATACGTTGACGTCGTCATGAAAAGGATTTGTTTATGACAATTATTTTCTAATTGCGAATTAAACCCTCGATAACATTAATTTAATGTTGCAGATGTTTTTTACTAATTTTTTAAATCTTACTTTTGCGGAACGACCAGGTTTATACGAACATTGAAGGGAACAAATCACACATTGTAAACACCGCATGGGCCATGTTGGCTCTTATTGAAGCTGGCCAGGTATTTCAAACAGCATTAAGTCTTTTACTAGAGAATCAAGACTAAGTTAATTTAGCAAAAAATGCCCTACTATTGTATAAATTATTTTTATTTTTCTCATAAAATACAGCTAATACATGAACTTTAAAAATTCTTTGAATTGTCTCAAATGTTTGTAAGACGAAATTGTTAATGTGAAATTGACACATGAAAGTTTATTAGGGGAAAAGAGATGCTACTCCACTCAAACGAGCTGCTAAAGTGCTGATAAATTCTCAAATGGAAAATGGAGATTTTCCACAACAGGTATGCCCCCCCCCTCCCATCCCCCCCCCCCCTTTTTTTTTTTTATTAACTTGTATATTATATCAGTTTTTAAACTCCTTCACGTATGATTTGTTATTCTTAATATTCAAGAATGTATTTTAAACTTGTTTTCAGGAAATAATAGGAGTATTCAACAAGAACTGTATGATAAGCTACTCAGCCTACAGAAACATATTCCCCATATGGGCACTTGGAGCTTATCTCAATCAAGTACTACTATCTCCTAAAGAGCATCATGAATAGCCAACACTTGGAATTAATTATCAAACTGATTTTCTACAGTTTTTGTACATAGAATAATGGGGGTTTTATGCCCACTACTTCTGTCTTTTAAGAAACCTTTAGTTTGTGAGAAGCTTTATGTACATTGTGGTCATGTAGTTATGTTGTATAATAGAGTCAATTTGTCAGTTTCTAGGACTCCACAAACCGTAAAGAGACCTGGTCCTTTACCAGTTCCCTCAGAGTTATCGATAGAGACAGTAAGTAAAAGAGGCACAAGATTTTTACGTGAAAAAATCCCAACTTAAGGGGACAAAAACCACTACCTACACTGGTAGGATTTCAACTTCACTAACTTGTAATCTCAACTATTACAAGCCACTTTGTCATGACTCTCTTAAAAAGACTTTGAACCACTAACTTGTAATACACTTATTACAAGCCACTTTGTTACTCACTAGTAACAAAGACTTCAACTTATGACTACACTAGTCACAACATAAATACTGATGGTTTATGGTTTTAGGATTCCTAATACAAGGCTTCTAAGAAAGCAAGATAGGATACAATAGAAAGCAAAACACAAGATTACAACTCAACTAATGGACGCCTAAGACACGTAGTGAAACTGGTCCGCTTTAGTGGAGTTATCTTCTTGTTCTTGACACACTTGAGCCTTTAATGCTGGGGCAAATCTTCAATGCTTAGAAGAATGTTACTAAATGCTCAAGTGAATGTCTTGTTTGTCTTCAAACAAGATGTTATATCCCTAGGACATCCCAAGAAGGATGCTCATGCTTAGTTGGTACAATCTTCAACCAATGGGAAGTGACTGCTGCACTGTTACTGCACTGTAGCGTGTACAGTTGCAGGCAGTCACTTTTCTGTCACAACTTTCCAGCTGTAGAGTTGACCTGTACTCCCGTCAGTGAGAATGTTAAGGGATCAGGTCCCTAATCTGTTTCCAAGGAGTTCAGATGTACATTGCCCAGATTTCTTGAGTTCGTGCTGATTGATTGTGCTGGTTACGCATCAGGTCTTTTATCTGGTTCTTTACATAAAAGCTTGTTAGATCATAAAAACAGAATACTAACCCATCAATTTCCCCCTTTTGATGATGAAAAACTTTTATAATTGATGAACAATTATATAATCTAACTTAACCAGCTACAAGACCAGGACCCCATATTGTTCCCCCTGTCTGTGTGCTTCCCCCTTAAACCCTTCTTATTTATCAATGATATCTTCCCCCTTTTGGCATCATAAAAAGACAGAACCAGACAGAAAGCATAAAGAAGTCTAACAAAGCTAACTCATGCCCCATGTGTGCACACAACATGATAGAAAACAGAAGGAAGAGGCAAGCAGGCAATAGCAGAACATTAAGAAGCCGATTCATTCATACAAAAATAGTTGTTAAATACAGAGAAGTCTTTGCTTGGGATAGCAAAGACTTAATTTGGACTTTTTAAAATGGGAGCAGCTAGGTGGGATCCAATTACCAAACACAAAAAGAGAAAAAGAAGTACTACCAACCACAAACATCATCAATCCTACAGAGACTGGACAAAGACGGAATCCTAGGGGGCACTAGAAGAGGAAGGCTTGGAGGAGGAGGCAACAAGAGTCTTGAGAACCAAATCTATACGGGCATTTGCAGACGATTGTTCCTCCATAAGTTTCTCCTGCAGGTTCTCTACCTGTTGCCTAAGCTCAGTGTTCTCTTTGGTCAAGCGGGTAACCTCCTCAGTTGAAGAATGAGCAGCACCAGGTCCCCCAGAGGCTTGACTCAACTGAGTCTCCAAAATAGCAAGCTGAGCCCTCAACTCACGGATTACCCCATTGGCATCATTCAGTGCATTGATCAATTGGGATATTGTAGAAGTGCTACCCCCAGGTTTCTGAAAACATTCACATTCCTCTAAGGTCGTTTTGGAGAAGGTCTGCTTGCGGGTCCCTACTCGAGGGTTTGCAACAGGCACTTTGTAGAACTCAAATACCCGAGTAAGTAGGAAACCATATGGGAGCCCATGATTACCATTCTTGACATTCACCACTTTGCACGTATGTTCAATCATGAGAGCAGGCAAGTTGATAGGGGTGAAGGAATCAAGAGCCTCCATCAATGTCAAATCATCCTTGGAGGCAATTAATCTCCTTTCAGCACGGGGGAGAAGTACTTTGTTTACCAGTTCGAATAAGAGCTGGTAAACAGGGAGCATAGCTTACTTGTGGACCCGTTCCCCTTGCTGAATTATGCCTGCCTTAACAATGGCTCACCGAAAGTTTCCCTCACAAGCAGTAACATCGGTTTTCGCAGAAGACAGTCCCCTAGATGGAACTTGAAGAACTGTTCCTAGAGTAGCGTCGTCAAGAACAATGTCGACTCTTTCCACTAGAACACAAATATGATTCTCAGCAGGTGTAAGTAGAAATGCATAAAAGTCTTTCACTGCATCCTCATAGACTTTGGGCACACTCACATTGAAGAGATGGTCCCATTTCTGAAACTCAACCATGGCCACAATTTGGCGCATTCCAGTCATCTCGCAAATCTCTAGGTCAAACATCCGACCCCATAACACCCTCTGACTCCTCACATTTTCTTGCCATTTGCCACTGTCACTTGGTATTGTTTGCACTAAACCTAGTTCCTCAACATTTTCCACTTCTCTTTTTCATTTTCCTGACCTTTGCACAGACTTTCCCGTAGAACATTCTACAGCCATGGACCTTTGAACACTAGCTTCACCAACTTCAGCTCGTTTGAGCTTTTCACTACTTTTCACAGGTGTCACACGAGGTTTTGATTTCCCTTTATCCACAACTCCATCCACAGACCTTTTAGAGGGAGATTTTCTTGTGACCAAGGAACTTGGTTCCTCTTCTGTATCTTCTTCCACCTCAACCACAGGAATGTTGTCATCCACCACCACCTTCTTCCCCTCCTTCAGTAGTATTTTCCTCTTCTTTTTATTGCTTTTCGCCAGAGCAGAGTCAAGTGCCTCCTTCTTTTGCAACAGTGTGGATGGTCGCTTGGCAGATGATTCAGGAGTGGGGTACTTTCTGGCGAAGTTTAAAGTGAGCACTCAGGACCATCTCGTCCTCATCGTTCTCTTTAGTAGGCTCGGGAAGAGGAGGAGTACGGGATATAGGTTCTTGGTTGGTTTCAGGGAGAGGAGAACCAGGTTCCTCACCGGACTTTGACAGAATCATGAACTGGGGATTCAAACAAGACTAGGGTCCCTTCGTCTCCTAGGAATGGAGGTTCTTCCCCTTGAGGCTCAGGAAGGGAAGAAGCTCCATCAGAGGGAAGACTCTAGAAGCAATGGCCATTATGTTCTCAGCCGCTTCTTTTTTAGGTGACTCCAGGGGAACTGTGGATTCAAGGAGAGAGGAATTGAGATATTGGTAAGGGTCATCCTCAGAAGCTTCATAGGTCTGCGAAAGGTCATGTGCTGGGGCTTCTTTTGGTGTGGCAGATGTCATGCCCCCTCTTTCCTCACGGAGATCGGGTTTATGACATTCGTTCGGGACAACTCTTTCCTTTTGGGAAATGGGTTTGTATTTTTGAGAGTCGCCACCTAACGATTTTTAAAGGTGCGTTAGGACACCAAATGAGTTCATTTATAACTATGTTGTTAACCAGAGATAGGATAAGGGCTTGAAATTATCCTAAGGGGAAGGTGTTAGGCACCCCTCAGGATCCACAAGTGTGGTTCCCGGCCAAACAACTTTTGTGAATTT
>ML334805.1:4456-23100 GCA_005239505.1 Nicotiana paniculata
TGAACTGTAATGCAATCTAGCTAGCGTAACTTGAGAGAGTGCGTCTAGTAAATTATCATAATTACTTGAGAGAGATTTATGGTAGAGAGAGTTTTCATGATTGATAGAGACAACTATCAAACTATAAGAAGTATCTGAGAAGGAAGTTCACCAACGGGGGAAACCATAGTCTTAGACCTTTATCATAATTGTTTACAACACATTGTTAGTAATTGTTAATTATTATTATTGTCAGTAGAATTAGTAAAACATCATCAATTTATATTCAAAAGGTCTTGAGAGAATTGATTGAGTAAAAGTTGCGTATTCTAAAGACTTGATTGATACGTAAATTCCCTGTGGGATCGACTCTAGGCATAATACCCTGGATTATATTTGCAACGCCCGCTTAGTCTTTTATAAGACATAGTTGAGCATGATCAGTACCCGTATCGGGAGGACCGACGAACAGGCACCCGAGCCCTCTGGAAGAGCTACCAGAGGCCGGGGTCGGGGTAGAGGATGACCACACGGTGCAGCCCGCGTACCTGCGACAGCTGCGGTAGAGGAGCCCCCAGTAGTTCCAGCTGGAGGGCCGCACTGGAGATTCCTATTGCTGCCCCAGCCCTCCACGAGACTTTGGCTCAGTTCATGAGCATGTTCAGCACTTTGGCTCAGGCTGGGCTGATTCCGATAGCTCTTGCCACATCTCAGGCCGGAGGAGGGGCATAGACTCCCGCAGCCCACACTCCTGAGCAGAGGGTCCAGGTTGATCATGCCCCAGAGTTTATTCCTATGCCCCTAGTGACTTCGATTCAGCATAAGACCAGGGTAGCTACTTCTGAGGCAGAGCAGCTCAGACTTGAGAGGTACAAGAAGTACCACCCACCTACTTTCAGTGGACTAGCTTCAGATGATGCTCTGAGTTTTCTTGAGGAGTGTCATCCTATTCTCCGCACTATAGGTATTGTGGAGACGAGGGGGGTTTCCTTCACCGCTTTCCAGCTTCAGGGGAGCGGCAGATCAGTGGTGGCTTGCCTATGAGCTGAGTAGTCCGGACGAGGCAACCTCACTCACTTGGACTCATTTTTCAGAGATGTTCTTGCATGAGTATGTCCCTCAAAGCCTCAGGGATTCTTGACACGTAGAGTTTGAGCAGCTGCGCCAGGGTGCTATGACTGTCTCGGAGTATGGAGTCTGTTTCGGTGAGTTAGCTTGACATACACCAACTTTGGTTGCTACAGTTAGAGAGAGGGTTCGTCGCTTCATTGAGGGACTCCACCCCAGTATTCGGACCAGTATGGCCAGGGAGTTGGAAATGGATATCACTTATCAGCAGGCAGTGAGTATTGCCAAGAGATTGGAGGGCATGTTTGCCCGGGATAGAGAGGAGAGAGAGGCCAAGAGGTCTCGAGAGACTGGTCAATATTTAGGAAAGTTTAGAAATTCTTAGGCTTGAATTTCGAGTAAATTGGGAGATATTATGTTGGTTTGAGTGTTCCGAAGGTTCGACTAAGTTGGAATAATCATATATGACGTGTGAGTATCATTGGTTGAGGTCCCGAGAGCCTCGTGATTTATTTCGGATGGTTATCAGAGGTTTGGACTTGGGAATTGCAGCAAAGCTTCTGCTGGTGCCAGTTTATTGGTGTGGTCACACCTGCAGATGGGGAGCCGCAGGTGCGATGATTGCAGGTGCGGTGGGCCATGCGCAGATGCGGAAAGAGAAAGGTTGGCCTGGGAGTGCAAATGCGGTATTTTGGTCGCGCCTGCGAGCCCACAGGTGCGAGGTGAGGGCTGCAGATGCGGAAGTTGGGATTTAAGTCATGGTCGCTGGTGCACACATGGGACTGCAGGTGTGGGTCCGCAGGTGCGAGAAATCTTCTGCAGGTGCGATAGTCGCTGGGCAGAAAGTATAAAGGGATGCCTTCGCTCTTATATTTCACCATTTTTGAAGACGGGTTTGCAGCTTTTTTAGCGATTTTAAAGAGGTATTCAAGGGAAACACATTGAGGTAACGTTTTTGAACTTATACTTGATTCTATGTTGATATTTGACTGATTAATAATGAAATTTGTGGGATTTAATGGTGTAATTGAGGGGTTAGGACTTTGAAACTTGAGACTTTGATATAAGGATTTGAGGGGTCATTTGCAGTCGAATTTTGATGTATTTGCCAACGATGCCGAATCTGACAAAACCTCATCCTAATGACCTGAAATTTTGCTTACACATCCCAAATGACACTACGAGCCCGTTCCAACTTCTGAAATTCCATTCCGACCCCGATAGTTAATTTTTCACTGCCGACCGGAAATCGCCAAAAATCCTATTTCGCCAATTCAAGTCTAATTCTACCGCGGACCTCCAAATAGCATTCCGAATACACTCCTAAATCCCAAATCACGCAACGAAAACTTATGAACCATAAAAAACTCATTCCGATATCATATACCTATAAGTCAACTTCCGATTGACTTTTTCAACTATTGAACCAAGCTAAAAAACTAAGTGTTTCATTTATTTCCACAATCACTTTGAACCCGAGCCAACCAACCCAACACCACAAAAAAGAGATAAATCACATAAGCAATGAAGCATAAATGGGGCAAACGGGCTAAACTCTCCGAACGATAGGCCGGGTCGTTACAGTTTTGCCTATAAATGTTGAGTTGTTTATAAATATCAGATGCTTAAGGATACAACAAGCGTTCACACATAAAATATTTTTCTTCCAAAATCAAATCTTCGACCAGATAGTATGTATATGTATCCTAAAAAAATTCTAAATATTCTATGCTAATGTTAATAGCTCTTTGGAAAAGAACTTTTATTCTAAGAATGAATATTACTGGAGTAGTATTTTTCAACTATCAATCTATCACATCATGGTTTGTTGACGGCGAGCAATTTTGTGTTTTTAATGTGGCGATGACAGTTGAAAAGCTTTTTAATTTGTGTTTTAAGCTCTAATCTAATATATCCACAAGAGTATAAAAGGTAAAGGTATGTTGTAGTTGTCTTTTTCTAGTATGCTTCAGTGTACATGCTAATTTTTCAGATCAAGGGGCCAAGAAAGTAGGAAAATTAATTTATTGTTAGAATCCCATATTCTCTATCTTAAATTTTTTTTCTCATCTTCCTCAATATATAGCAAATATACAACTATGATGATATCAACCTCTCTTTTTCAGATCAGAACCAATATATTTGAATCCTAATTTGTGTGCTTTGCTAGTGCTCAAAATTGTAATTGTAGATTTTTTAATTTTGATACTATTAAATGTGCACATGTTACATCTCGCATTTCATACGATTAAAGTTTCGTCTTCAATTAAGTGACATAGACTCGGGATGAAATTTTCTTTATTGTAAAGGTAGAAATTATTTTCTCACAAGAAAAGAAGATTATCTTCTATCATTTTAAGAATTAAACATACGCAAATTTATACTCATTATACGAGATTAGCAAAATCAAAAGTTGATAAAATATATGTATATTTACATGGATGTTTTAACGAAATAATAGTATATGTGTTGATTATAATAGTAGTACTTTAAGATGAGGACAAGACTATTTTTTAGGTTATAAGTATTTATCATATTTATAACAAGTGATAAATAAAGTCGTGAAGGTGAGAGGGTAAACGAGTTGAAGAAAATGAGGTTGGCCAATATGTCTTATTTTGGGATAAAATATGACCCGAACTAAAATACATGATATTGATGGACTAGTAACATACAAAGTACCATATGACCATGATAGTAGGATGTATAAAATATATTAAAAATAAATAAAACTTTAAGTAATTTGAGACAATTCTTAATCATATGGGTAATTGGTTAAATATTAAATTGGTGAAAAATTAATTAGTTGATTTAAGATTTGATGGGTGGTTAAATAAGGTCTTTGAATATTGACCAAAGAATCTAACGTGGCAGCAAACTTTTGTCCAAATTATGACGCATGTTATGAGATTTAAAGGTGGCATACTTGAAAAGGGTTAGGTGACACTAGGCTTGGAATATGGGTCCCACCTAAAAATTTAAAATGTAACATTCCTAGTCCAAAGTCCTTTTCTAATCTCTTAAGAAAGAGTTTCATCCAAGCTTTTCCTTTAGGAACGTTACTGTCCATCAGTTGAGGAAAAGTTTCATCCTAGCTTTTCCTTGCCTAGAAACGTTATTGTTCATCACTTAAGGAAAAGTTCTATCCAATCTTTTCCTTGGATAGGAACGTTATTGTCCATCACTTAAGGAAAAGTTTCATCCTAGCTTTTTCTTGCATAGAAACGTTTTTGTTTATCACTTAAGGAAAAGTTTCATCCAAGCTTTTCGTTGCGTAGAAATGTGATTGTTTCAAGCTTTTCATACGACTTATTTCGTGTTGTTGCAATCAGCGGGTTTAAAGCCATTCTCAAGAGAAGAAGTTCAGGTATGTCAAGGTTAAGCTCTTTCTTCATTTTGGCATGATCTCGTAATTAAACGCATTTGATAATAAAGCATAAAAAAATTCATATCCCGGAATGTACATATATTTTTCTAGTTTTGTAAGGTAGAATATTCTCTTTATCGAGACTTCGTATTCACTTGAGTATTTCTTTTTTTCTAGCCATGAGAGCAGAGAGTCTATATATATAACATTACAGTATTTTCATTACCATCGATAATCGATGGGCAGTCCCTATTGGGAAACATTATATACCGAGCCTACTGTGACCGAGCACCTATGAGCCAGTCGAGTGGCCGAGATACAGATCCTAGTATGGTTGAGCACCTATGAGCGGGCCTACTACGACAGAGCACTTATATATATATATATATATATATATATATATATATATATATATATATATATATATATAGTGCCGGACAACTATTTTACTTACAATATTGAGAGAGTTGAGTCAGTATTAGCAGGTAAACATATCTTCAGCTTATCTTTGACTTCGACTTGTTTTCAGTTGTTATATTATTAGTTTAGTTCAACTTTCAGTATATTGCCTTATATACTCAGTACATTATTCGTATTGACGTTCTTTTGTTGGGGACGCTACATTCATGCTTGTAGGTATAGATAATCAGTTTGATGAGCCCTCATAGTAGACGAGATTGGCATTCAGCAAAGGATCGGTAAGACTCCGCCTCATCCGGAGTGTAGCCGAGTCTATGTGTCATCGTGTCAAAGTTTTGCTAAAAAACTTATGGGTTGGCCGGTGTCCCATTTTTGTCAAATAATCTTAGAGGCTTTGTAGACAGAGGTTCATTTGTACAGTATGTCAGAGGTTTTGACGACCCATATGTATTCATGTTTTAAAACGATAGTTTATTGATACAGTGTTCGCCCCCTTACTGTTATGCACTACGAGTTGTTGCCATATTGGCCCACGAGGGTCACAGAAAGAATGAGGTACAGAATAGTTCGCTCGGGCCAGGACGGCACCGGGTTTCAGCCACGCCTCCTAGGTTCGGGACGTGACAATTATA
Source organism: Nicotiana paniculata (assembly GCA_005239505.1). Classification (NCBI taxonomy): domain Eukaryota; kingdom Viridiplantae; phylum Streptophyta; class Magnoliopsida; order Solanales; family Solanaceae; genus Nicotiana; species Nicotiana paniculata. The sequence goes on from ML334805.1 coordinate 9,923, forward strand.
ATGCAAGTGAATGTAGTTTTCACCTTTTAGATGTATATATCAACATTTTTTAATGTTAGATCATAAAATCCATATGTCACAAAGTAAGAGTTCAATTAAATTATATACATTAGTTCGTTGCATAAATTAATTATGCCCCGTTAGTCGAAGTATTTATATATTAGAAATTTCGTTATGGCACTTCTAATAAGTATAATAAAAGTAGTAGTAAAGTATTAACAACTCTTCCTTTTTATCATCCAATTGACATTAACTTAGATTATAAAATATCTAAATTACTTGTTTAAGGTAAGTCTAACATTAACATAAAAAAGGAAAAATAGAAAGTCTTAAAAAATTGATAGATCCAATATTTTCAAGGTAAAAGGTAAAATATTTTATTGAGCAATTTATGCCATGCAGACATCATATTTATAAAGATTGTAATATGTGACGTGAATGTAAAAATTTTGGTTTAAAATAAAAAAATTAAGGTAAAATGTTAAGAAAACATAAAAATTAAAAAAAATAAAAAACTACCCCTCATCCAAATATAGAATCCAAAAAGCTCTGATTGCTTTTGTTGTATCTCAATCGTCAAAGCATAGATGTGCCCTCCCTCAAACTTCACGGTCTGTTATTGTTATCATCGCGAGTTTTTGTATGGACACAATTTTAATTCAATTCGTATTTCTTAGTATAGTTTATAAAAATAAAGTTTTAAAAATCAGAACTTTATACATAGTTCAAATAATAAAAAATAAGCAAATTTTTTTAGTTATTCTTAGTGTCCTAAGTATTAAAAAAAATAATTGAATGACAAGTTTACTTTTTGGTCAAGAAAATGACAAGTTTAATAAGGAACGATTTAATGTACGAAATTTAGTTGATTTAAAACTCCTAAATATTTAAAAAAAATTAAGATGATGATTTTATCCAATATAAAATCTAGATTTAGAAGGTAAAAAAGGTAAATGATATTTCTCTAGCCTTCGGGTACGATCCACGCTTGTTCATGTCAACGAATATAAACTTTTAGTAATCACAACGATAATATTATTAGAAATTTTATTTTAGTCATAAATAAAATAAAAAATTTATTCGAGAACATGACAAATATTAATCTTATCTGAAAAATGCATTAAACGAAGAAACCATACCCAAGAAAATCTTCGAAACAAAAGCAATGAAGCTGATATATCATGTGTTATATTATTATTTATTATTATTGGTCAGCTTATGTACAAATTTCTTCATCGCATCCTTGCAATAACTTTGTGTATCCACTAACTTCAAATATTGCAAATTAAAGGCGTTTTCATCCTCTGCATATTCGATAATAGAAAAGGGTTAGAGTTTAACTTATATGCAATAATGTAAATAAATTCTTGCATTATCAAAAAATTGCATTATAATTACCTTTTTTTTTTGTTGCATTATCATACTATTTAAAAGATTTCTATAACTAACATCCATTAAAAGTCTGATTTGTAATTTTGAAAGTAAAGCGTAAAGATGTCCTAATAATGTAAAAAATTTTACATCGTCAGTAAATATTAGTTAAACTGAAAAAAATAAAGGAAAAAAAGCACACACACAGAGAAGTATAATCTTGACGTAAAATTGTAGGAATATAAAAGCAAAACGTTATATAAGTTTTGTTGACAATAACACATCTCAACAAATAAACACTTCAAATGTAACGACCCGACCGGTCGTTTTGAGATCTAACGCGTCGTTTGGCAGTTTGAGGCCATGAGCAGCTTCATTTCAGGTATTATGACTTGTAGGCGTGGTCGGAACTGAATTTCGGAAAGTCGGAGTCGAATTGGAAAGAAAGTTCTCATTTCGGAAGCCTTAAGTTGGAAGAATTGGCTAAGCTTGGATTTTTGAGTAAACGACCTCGAAATCAGGATTTGAAGGTTCCAGCATGTTCGTATGATGATTTCGGACTCAGGCATATGTTCGGAGCGGGATTTTGATGACTCGGGGACGTTTCGACGCATATTGTGGAAGTTAGTATTTTGTATGAAATTTTATAAGTCTGAGTTGAAGTGGTTTCAGTGTTATTGATGTCCCTTTGGAATTCCAAGTCTAGGAATAACTCTGTATGGTGATTCTTGTGTTAGGAGGGCGATCGGAAGTGAATTCGGAGGTCCGTAGATCATTTTGGAGCTATTTGGCTAAAGTAAGAATTTGAAGTTTTTAAGAAGTCCGACCGGAAGTGGAAATTTTGATATCGGGGTCAGATTTCGATTCCGAAATTTGGAGCAGGTCCATAATGTTGAAAGTGACATGTGTGCAAAATTTGGGGTCATTCGGACGTGATTTGATAGGTTTCGGCATCAAATGTAGAAGTTTGAAATTTTAAAGTTCATAAAGATTGAATTGAGTTGTGATCCATTATTTCGATGTCATTTGATGTGATTTGAGGCCTCGAGCAGGTCCGCATTATGTTTTGGAACAGGTTGGGGTGATTGGACGGGGTCCCGGGGGCCTCAGATGGATTCCTGGTGGTTAACGGATCGAATTTGGAATTTGAGAAAGGCTGAGGGTTGTTGTCATCTGGTGTGACCGCACCTTCAAGGATTTGGCCGCAGAAGCGACCTTGGTGCCGCAGAAGCGAAAGTGGCGGGCTAGGACTGGGACCGCAAATGCGGTTGGCTCGTCGCAGAAGCGAGACTGCACCTGCGGATTTGTAAGCGCAGAAGGGGGAATGGGCAAGGAGCCATGGACGGCAGAAGAGGTGACGGGTCCGCACCTGCGGAACCGCAGAAGCGATCATGTGACCACAGGTGCGAGGGATCGCTGGGAAGTGTCTTTTAAAGACGGGATTTGGCTATTTCTCTTCAGTTTTATCTTGGTTGGGCAATTTTTGGAGAGCTTCAAGTGGGGATTTTCGTCATCTATGTCAAGGAAAGTTGTTTCTACTCATTACAAGTTAAATACAAGATTTGTATATAGATTTGGTCATGGAAATTAGTAGAAATTTGGGATTTTGAAGAAAGACCTAGAATGTGTATTTTGGACTTTGACCACGAATTTGGACATGGAATTTAGAGAAAATTATATATTGAGTTCGTAAAGTTATGAGTAACCTTTATTTTCGAAAAATTTCGGAATCCGGGCACGTGGGCCTGAGGATGATTTATCGACTTTCCGAGCGGAGTTGGGAATTTATAAAATTTTAATTGTTATAAGTATTAGAGTATATTTTCATTGGTTTATCCGTTATTTGGATAATTTTGGGGTGTTGTGCATCAATTTGAGTCATCGGAAGGGCTTAGAAGCCGGTTATGAATCTTTGGAGAGAGGTAAGTCTCCTTTCTAACCTTGTAAGAGGGAATCGTTCCCATAGGTGAAATAATTAAATATATGCTACTATTTGTGGGGGCTACGTACGCACGAGGTGACGAGAGTTCGTGCGTAGCTACTATTATGCTTATGTCTGGGTAGTCTAGGACCCACTAGCTTGCTTTACTTGCGGTACTGGTAATTTTGCTGATAAAAATTAGACTGTTTAATATTATTGAATTAGTAAATAAATATCTAAGAAGGTTAAACTTCCTTTTCTTAATCATCAAAAAAACAAGAGAATTGATCTTTTCTTTGGATAAATATTTCCTGATGAATTCCTGATTTACTATTTGAATGCATGTATATATATGAGTACATGAGTCGCATTTATGATTCGCGAGCAGGGTAACTCTGTTATTTATATTTGACTGAGTCGCATGATCGACTCGCGAGCGGGGTAATAGGTGCATCTATGGTTCGAACTGTTTGACCCTTCGACAGTGCACAATTTACATTTATTGTTGGTTCGAGCAGTTCGACCCTCGGCATTTATTTTGTATGACATTTGTTGAGTACTTTCTGAGATTTTTAACTGTTTACTGGCCATGAATTATAAGTTGTCAACTGGAATGACGAAGATTTAAAGTTTGTAAATGTTGAAGAAGTTGTTATTTCCCATCACTATTTGTTAATTATCTATGATGTCCATGCTTAATGTCACCCTTGATTAATTTACCTCTAGCAAGTGTCAAATTCGACCTCTCGTCACTACCTGTTTGAGGTTAGGCGGGATACTTACTGGGTACACATTGTTTTCGTAATCATACTACACTTGTACATGTATATTTGGTCGCCCCACTTGGCGTTGTTGCATGGTTGATATGGGGACTTAGGTAAGATGCACCTCTCGAGATGATAAAGCAATCCATAGAAAGATTTGGCGCCGCTCACTATTCTTTTCGTATGATTTTGCTTACTATACCTGCTGCTGTAGCATTATAAACAGTATTGTTACTCTTGCTGCCGTCGGGATACCTTGGGCAGGTAAGGTGGCAATGAGGAAAGAAAGGACAACACCTGGAACTAGATCAATACAATGTTGGTCAGCCTAAGACCTCGTACCTAGCAGAGTATCCTTCAGAGTATTGAGTTGTACTTTCTTTACTATCCCATTTGTATTCTGGATGGTTATTGTATTTCATTTGATTTTCTTAGAAATTGTGCATGCACTTGTGACACGGGGTTCTGGGATGACTTTGGGATGTATTTGTCGATTGAATTATTTAAAACATCGTTGTTTACTCGGTAACTTTAATTGATCATTCTATAATGAAATAAAAAGTAACGATTTTTAAAATACTAAAATAAGAAATGCAATTATCTATTGAGTGTTGGCTTGCCTGGCAATGGTGTCCGGCACCATCACGACCCTAGAGGATCTTGGGTCGTGACATCAAATAACTACTATTTGTTACCTAAAATCAATACTATTTATCGAAAAAATATTCTAAAAATACTTACCTAATTAACCAAATTTCGAGAATAGCTAAAAGAATTATCAATCGAGCTTCTAAAAAAGTACTTACCAAATTAAATGTCATAACGATAGTCATAATCTAGTCATTCAATCGGATAACCATATTTGCATTCTCTGTACTATATGTAAAGATGAAAGACCTTTGTCCTTCAAGCCATAATCATCCCCCTTTCTTAACAATATCCAAAGCTGGAGAGTATGATTTTCTATGCTCAAATATGCTCGAGGAATCAACTTGAAGAATTAGCAGTTTTTGGTCTTTTACTGCAACACACCCATAATTAATAAAAATACTTTTAAAGAGTGAAATAGAATCAAAAGATAATTTTCATTGTATACGCTCTAAAGAAGCTGAAAATATTATTGAAGTTAGTGTGATGATGAGTACAGTTTTTATATTCTATTCTTTTGTATGTTTTTTTCCCTTTTTCTGAGAAAGGTTCATATTAGTTACGCGAGTTGAGTAGTTCCTTCCAGAGTTCATTTTCCTTATGTATCACATTCGAGTTTGAAGTTTGTTGGCGTTGTGACATCATGAGACTGTTGGTCATGTCTGGGGTGGCTTATTGCCTGAGCAGCTCATACTGGGTGAGACGAGATTATTGGATCTAGGATCAGTGCAATGGAATTATATGAAGTATATTAAAGAGAAAATACCATTAATTGGTTCAGAATGAGGTAATGATTCTTATCAGGAGTATAGACTCAATGATTTGTTGACCCGACAGTTGGTTATGAATTTCTACACATCATTTCCGCTGTGGCGGTATTGTAAGAGTTAGAGCAGGACCTATATATGTCATGGGATATTGTGTGCATCTGATCCAGGGAATGTTAGCTATTGTGATCAGAGAGTGTTATTATGAGCTTGTGAATGATATGGCGCATGGTGTGAATTCAGCAAAGGGATGCATTCATGTTCTGGTACAACGTGTGGGGATTATTATGACATTCATATGTTGGAAGCGGGCCTGGCAGAGAATTCCGAATGTTGGGACTGGGCTCTGGGCTCATTTGCCAAAACGGAATAGGATATCTTCAGATTTGATCGAGCTAATGTGCTCAACTGAGTTGTGGTATCACAGGTAGGTGCACAAGATGTTTAGCAGTGATTTCAGACAGCTCTAGCGCAGTTCTTAGCACGTTCGAGGATGAACGTATGTTTAAGTGGGAGAGAATGTAACGACCCGACCGGTCTTTTTGAGCCCTAGCGCGTTGTTCAGTAGTTGGAGGCCATCAGCAGCTTCACTTCAGGTATTATGACTTGTTTGTATGGTCAGAATTTAATTTCGGGGGTTGAACTGTAAAGCTAATTCTCGTTTTCGGAAGCTTTAAGTTGGAAGAATCGAATAAGGTCGGATCTTTGAGTAAACGGCCTCAGAATCGGGATTTGAAGGTTCCAGCAGGTTCGTATGATGATTTCAGACTAGGCCGTGTGTTCGAATTGGGTTTTGGATGACCCGGGAGTGTTTCAACATCTATTGGGGAAGTTGGCATTTTTGGAAGAAAATTCATAAATTTAGGTCAAAGTACATTTCAGTGTTATCGATGTCTGGTTGGGTTCCGGGTCTGGGAATAGCTCTATATGGTGATTCTGGTATTGGGAGCACGATCAGAAGTAAATTTAGAGGTCCGTAGGTCATTTTGGAGTCATTTGGCTAAAGTTAGAAATTCGAAGGTTTTTGAGGAGTTGGACAGGAAGAGGACCTTTATATATTGGGGTCGGATTTCGATACCAGAAGTTGGAGTAGGTCCGCAATGTCGAATATGACTTGTTTGCAAAATTTGAGATCAATCGGACGTGATTTGATAGGTTTCAGCATCGAATGAAGAAATCGAAAGTTTGAAAGTTCATTAAGCTTGAATTTGATTACGATTAATGGATTTGGCGTTGTTTGATGTAATTTCAGGCCTCGAGAAGGTCCGTGTTATGTTATGGGATTGGTTTGTGTGATTGGACGGGGTCCCAGAGACCCCGGGTGGAGCAGAAGTGGCTGGGCTAGCTGGGATCGCAGATGCAGTCATTGTGCCGCAGATGCGGGACCGCACCTGCGGAAGAAGGGGCGCAGAAGCGAAGTGAGGGGCCTTGTGGGAAACCAAGAAGCGGTAGTTGGGGCCGCACCTGCGGAACCACAGAAGCGGTCAAGTGACCGTAGGTGCGGAAAGGCTGGAGGCAGTGAGGTTCTTAAAATCGAGGTTTTGGCTTATTTGCACTTCATTTCTTCCATGAGAGGAGATTTTGGAGCAATCTTGGAGTGTCATTTTCAGCATCTTCTATAGGGTAAGTGATTTCTTCTCATCTTGAGTTAAATACTTGGATTTTGTATGGATTAGACATGGAGATTTGTGGAAATTGTGGGTTTTGGGTAGAAACCTAAAAATTTGTATTTTGGATATTTTTTTCCACGAATTTGGGCATGAAATTGGTAATAAATTTTATATATGAGTTCGTGAGGTTATGGGTAAAGTTTATCTTCGAGAAATTTCGGAATCCGGGCATGTGGGCTTAAGGGTGATTTTACCAACTTTTTGTTCGGGGTTAGGAATCGTTGTAAATTGGATTATAATGAGCAATTGAGTATATGTTAATGAGTTTGCATAACTATTGGCTGGTTTTGGAGTGTTGTGCATTGATTTGAATCATCGGAAGGGCCTGGAATGTCGGTTATGGAACTTCGGAGCGAGGTATGTCTTCTTTCTAACCTTGTAAGAGGGAAGTAACCCCATAGGTGGACAAAAATGTTCTGTGCTTCTATTTGTGGGGGCTACGTACGCACGAAGTGACGAGAGTCCATACGTGGCTACTAGCTATGCCTATGTATGGGTAGGTTTAGGCTCACATCGTGCTTCGTTGATATTGTTATTGATTTATGTTTACTATTTTCCTTGAGAGGGAGCGGAATTGAGTTCACTTATTAAATGTTTTAAGAGGAGTTGAATTTAAGAAAATTTAAGATTTAAAAGGTTTCGTCGAACTTTGTAATTTCGAAAGGAATTTACGAATATTATAATAACTTAAAAAAGCTATGTGTAACCGCGTCACATGTATGTTTCGCGAGAGGGGTATTTTCTTCCACTATTCTTATAGGATCGGGCCGTTCGCCTCGGCAGGATTTATGTACCACACTCTAATGGGAGCAGACCGTTCGCCTTGGCAAGTTAATAGATGCATGTATGGTTCGCGCCATTCGACCCTCTGGCAGTGCACAATTTACTTTTATTTTGGATATGGCCATACACCTTGGCATTTCCTATATATATATATATATACTATCCTCATGGAATCTTGCATAATATTTTGCTAGAAGCCAGTGTATCTAAGGGTTTTTCCCTTAATTGAATTATTGCAACCTCTTGATGAAATTCACTATATCTATGTATATGCTCCGATCACGGGGAAACTTGCTAGTTGAGAGCTGAGTAATTTGAAAAGAAGAGAATTGTACCCCATAAATTATACCTGTTTGTTTCATATATTTACTTTGTTTCATATTTATTCATTTCTTTACTATACCTGATATTATTGGACCACTAGTAAGTGTCGAAGTTGACCTCTCGTCACTACCTCTTTTGTTCCAGAGTTGTGTAATGGTAGCTTCAAGCTAAGTGAGAGAGTTTCATCTCTTACGGGGGGATTGCGTGGTCGTCTATTTGTGAGATTTGTGGGTATTAGCATATGGATAGGTTATTACAGTGAAGGAAAGAGAACGTGAGTAGTATTTGAGCAAAGCAATTGGTAAAGTTGAGTTGTGGTTGGCCTTATGGGTTTGTGCTCGGGCTTTGGGAAGATTCAGAACTTATGCTTCGTTCAAAGGTAATTTACAATGGGAACGATTCAGCCCGGTGCTTCATTAATATGGGGGTTCATGTGCCAGCAGAGCCTCGGAGTTGATTATATTTGGGACCAAGTCAGAGTGGGTGACTCTCAACAGCGGTCTTAGTGAATTCAAAGAGGGTTAAGATACGGTGCCTGAGGATTTCAAGCCCGCGATATGGTTAAGAATCAAGATGTTGAAGCGGATTATGATAGGAGACTAGGAATGTTCTATGATATTTTTGGCTTGCAGTGCAACATTTGGGGAGAATGAGAGAAAAGGACTTCGGATTCGTAGAGGAACTTTCAGAGTGGGTGTAACAGTCGAGGATGCGAATATGCACACCAGGAAGGTATGAGATGATTCATGGGTCTAGAGATAGTGTGGTCTCGTGGAATGGGGTTTACTCAGGATGAGTGCGGAGTTAGGTTCATGATGTAAGGACTGAAGCTATTATTATTTCTAAGGCAAGTTAAGGATAAATTCGAAGAATTTAGATTGGTTAGCCAGGGTTGAATCGGTAATGATGGCAGTGATCAGTTCCTCCAATGTGGTTAGATTATCCATATAAATGGTGACGATGCGTACGAGGCTTGACGGCCGCTGTAATTTATTCTATCTGGGAGTATTCAAGTATCAGGGCATGTGATGTATAGGCGGATCCCGGAAGGGTTATGGTTGTTTAGACCACTACTTGAGGATTTGCATGTTCTACGGTTATGAGAGTTCACTCGTGTGTTGCTATGGTTCTCTCGGAATGGGTTAAGTAAAGAGTTTCTATATGATGAAGTGTTTACCCTATTAGTGGTTCAGGGGTTATGAGGAAATTCTTGTGCTATCGCATATTGGCATGTTAGGTGCAGTGAGCATTATGAAATTTAAGGTGAGGGTCAAGGTTGTGGTTCAGTGTTGGCCAGGATGGCACGAGCTCGGATGAGCAGGAAAGGATTTTGGATGTTTAGGGTAAGCTGGTATTGTCTTCAGCATCACCTGAGATCGGTGTTTGTGTAAGAGGCTTTGCATTCTGGAGGAGGATTCTTGATTTGCTTTGCAGCATTTGTATGACTGGTGGTATGGAGGTGCAAACTTGTTACCTGGTGCGTGAGGTCATGTAAGTGTATTCCACGGGAAGATTGTATAAGTGTGACGTGTAGTCACTTGACTAATTGAATATTTAAACCAAGTATGAAGAATGTGGTAATATTGCTTATTTGAGGATTTATGCCTGGAGGGCGCTCGGTTCATTTGGTTGTGGATTGTGGGAGTTTGTCCCGGCTATGATGGTTCTTCTTGTGTGTTATGAGAAAAAGTTTGTTATTATGGTCCCAGGTAAGGCTATTAGCCTAGTTCGGTGTGATCAAAATCGGCTTGAGGTTTGTGAATGAATTTAAATACGAATGTGGGCTCTATATCATGTCAGGTATGTTCACTTCAGCATAGCGCTCCTCATGGAGGAGTATTCGGATGATGGTGTTGTTTCATTGTCGGCTATTTTGTGTAAAGTTGTACTGTGCCGTGTGAGTCGTGTAACGGCTTGATAAATTTCTTATGTGTTGAGGTTCCGCGTAGTGATGGTGGTATGTGAGCAGGATGGCTCTTGAGATTCAGATCATATATCGAACCTCAGTTGTGCTTGAGATTTGTAGCGTATGGCGCTATCTGTCTCCCCAGTATTGGTATTATGCACTTGGTGCGCTTGTGACCGACATTCAGTATTTCTTTTGTAGAAATGAGCAATTTAGCTCGGTGTGTATCTCCTTATGTGAATTTTATGTGGATCGGGTGGAACGCTGCCACGGGTATGTTATTTGGATCGGGTTTCACGCCGCCACGGGTATGTTATATGGATCGGGTTGCACACCGCAACAATGTGATGATGAGTACAGTTTTTATATTCTATTCTTTTGTGTGTTTTCCCCCTTTTCGGAGAAAGGTTCATATTAGTTACGCAGGTTGAGTAGTTCCGTCCAGAGTTTATTTTCTTTATGTATCACATTCGAGTTTGAAGTTTGTTGGCGTTGAGGCATGATATGAGACTGTTGGTCATGTTTGGGGTGGCTTATTGCCTTAGCAGCTCCTACTGGGTGAGACGAGATTATTGGATCTAGGATTAGTGCAATCGAATTATGTGAAGTATATTAAAGAGCAAATACCATTATTTGGTTCAGAATGAGGTAATGATTCTTATCAAGAGTATAGACTCAATGAATTTGTTGACCCGGCAGTTGGTTATGAATTTCTACACATCTTTTCCATCGTGGCGGTATTGCAAGAGTTAGAGCAGGACCTATATATATGTCATGGGACATTGTGAGCATCAGATTCAGGGAATGTCAGCTATTGTGATCAGAGAGTGTTATTATGAGCATGTGAATGATGTGGTGCATGGTGTGAATTCAGCAAAAGGACGCAGTCATGTTCTGGTACAGCGTGTGGGGATTATTACGACATTCATATGTTGGAAGCGGGCCTGGCAGAGAATTTCGGATGTTAGGACTGGGCTCTGGGGCTCATTTGCCTAAATGGAATAGGATATCTTCATATTTGATCGAGCTAATGTGCTCAACTGAGTTGTGGTAGCACGGGTAGGTGCACAAGGTGTTTAGCAGTGATTTCAGACAACTCCAGCGCAGTTCTTAGCACGTTCGAGGACAAACGTATGTTTAAGTAGGAGAGACTGTAACGACCCGACCGATCGTTTTGAGCCCTAGCGCGTCGTTCATCAGTTGGAGGCCATGAGCAGCTTCACTTCACGTATTATAACTTGTTTGTATGGTCGGAATTGAATTCTGGGAGTTGAACAGTAAACCGAATTCTCATTTTCGGAAGCTTTAAGTTGGAAGAATAGACTAAGGTCAGATCTTTGAGTAAATGACCTCGAAATCAGAATTTGAAGGTTCCAGTAGGTTCGTATGATGATTTCAGACTGGGCTGTATGGTCGAATCGGGTTTTGAATGACCCGGGAGCGTTTCGGCGTCTATTGAGGAAGATGGCATGTAACGACCCGACCGATCGTTTTGCGTTATCGGACCCTGTTCCCCTAAAGAAACTTCCCATAGCGGCTTATTGTGATTTATGACTTGCGGGGGCTGGTGGTCCGGGATTTGGAATTGTTTAGAGTGCTCTAGGAACACTTGGTTCCTTAAGGTTGGCCTTTAAGGCCAAGTTTGACTTCGATCAACATTTTTAGTAAACGACCTCGGAATCGAGTTTTCGACAGTTCCGGTAGCTTCGTATGATGATTTAAGACTTTGGCGTATGTTCGGAATGGGTTTCTGATTACCTGGGAGCATTTCGGCGCCCAATATTGAAATAAGAAGTTCCTTAAGTTCCTATTGCGGTTTGGGACCTGTTTTTGTGTTATCGAGGTCCGAATGAAATTTTGAGACCGAGAATAATTTCATTATGTCATTTATGACTTGCCTGCAATATTTGGTCTCATTCCGAGTAGTATAGGTAGGTTCGGCGCGTTGTTAGCGAAGTTAAGAAAACTTAAAGTTCCTAAGTTTGGTTCTATGGGTTTTGAGGTGTGATTTTGAGTTTTAGCGTTGTTTTGGGTGTTCCGAAGGCTCGAGCGAGTCCATGTTATGATTTGGGACTTGTTGGTATATTTGGATGGGGCCTCGGGTGGGCCCACGTGCCTCCCGGACACCACACGAGGCCAAAAATCAGCTGAAATAACTGAAGGTGCACCTGTTCTGGTGTTGACCGCAGGTGCGGTTGCCCAGTCGCAGGTGCGGGACCACTCTTGTGGTCCCAGCCTCGAAGGTGCGACCCCCAGCGGGCAGGCCATTTCTCGTAGGTGCGGACAAAGTTCCGCAGGTGCGGTCTCCACTCCGTAGATGCGGGCCCAGTCTTCCTCATCCATTTCCGCAGGTGCGAGCCTTTGCTCGCAGGTGCAGTCCTCGAGCCGCAGGTGCGGAAACACTGTCAGATAGTGTGTTTCTTAAATATGGGATTCTTCATTATTTCTTCACTTCTTCCTCAATTAGAACACCTTGAGACCTTGGGAAAAGGGCTCAACGAATCAACCACTGAAAGGTAAGTAAACTCTATCTTAAAGTGGTTAATGGATGCATTCTTAGTAGGATTTAACTACTTAATTAGTGGAAAATTTAGGAAGTGCACGGATGATGCGAGGCTAGAATGCATAGTTTAACATGTAATATACCTTACATTTGAGGTGCTTTAATGATAAAAATACACTTGTTATGTGCTTAATAGAGTTTATTTTATGTGTAGGTTAATTGGAGATGGAAACGGAGCTAAAGGGATGCAAATATGTCGAAAATACGCAAAAGGAGACACCCGGGCGATAGCCGGGCGTTTGACCCCTAAAGCCTGACCCTACCTGGCGTTAGGGGGGCGTTTACCCCATAAGGCCAGGCAGCCCCTGGCGTTAGGGGGGCGTTAGGGCCCAAACGCCAGGCCTGCCTTGGCCTTAGGGATGCGTTAGAGCCCAAACGCCCGGGGTCCCCAGTTTCGACCAAATTCGAGTTTTGACGAGTTAAGTGTTTCCCGGTTGAAATAGAAGTCTCCCACATGGTTA